>CM070751.1:13136222-13243722 GCA_036346245.1 Bonia amplexicaulis | reverse complement strand
TCCCTCCGAAAAACCCACCGCGACCGCAAAACCGACCGCCCAGACTGTCCGCCAACTTAGCTGCAAACAGAGCGAATAATTTTCATCCGTTCGACCGATCAAATATATACAAAACGGATATAGAAAGAGTAGATAGATATCCGGTACTATACATGTTCGACTCTGACTTCGAGAAAAAAATATGAAATAGGATACAAGATAAATGATATCTGTCCGTATATATCCGTATGTCAAATGATATGAGGAAGTATGTTGTGACTTCACTTAAAACAAAATAACATATAGACAGATTGTCATATCTAAACAAACGGGAGTATTGAGTGTTCTTCCTTCAACATCTCAGTAATTAGTCTCTCAATGTTCGCTCTGATTGTATCATAATGTCCAATGTCATGTTCAAAGAAGCGGATAATTTCCGTCCGAACGACCGTCCGAAAGATTATGGAACAGATACGAAATGGAGAAATAGATATCCGATATTATTCGTATCCGGCTTCGATTCCGAGGAAAAAATATAGAATAGTATATAAGATAAACGATATTCGTCCATATCCGCTTCGATTACACCCTAATCCATCAACTCCCCTCCTATATAAACCTCAGAATACCCCCTCCGTCCCTTGCATTCCACCACACCGGACGCGCCCGCAAATTACCCTACTCTCCTCGTCGCCAAGGACTCCCGAGCTAGCTCGCTAGCTCTCCAGTCCAGCCTCCGTTTGGTGTCGTTTGATCCGAGCCTTTCAAGGTCCTGATGGCTCCCCGCGTCGCCGTGCTGCTCGTGGCCGTGGCCGTGGCCTCCGCCCTCTTCGCCTCCGCGTCCGCGCAGGACCTCACGGCACCTTCGTCGGCGCCCGCGCCGGCGCCGGACA
Source organism: Bonia amplexicaulis (assembly GCA_036346245.1). Classification (NCBI taxonomy): domain Eukaryota; kingdom Viridiplantae; phylum Streptophyta; class Magnoliopsida; order Poales; family Poaceae; genus Bonia; species Bonia amplexicaulis. The sequence goes on along the minus strand of CM070751.1, from coordinate 13,242,850 downwards.
CCGGCGCGGCGGCTGGCGCCACCCCGGCCTCGTCCCTGGCCGTCGTGTCCTCCGCGCTGGTGTCTCTGCTCGCGGCGACGCTGATGCAGTAGACAGCGCGCGCGGCTTTGGATATAGAACAGCCGCTTGTATTCATACAGCTTATCTTCGAGAGATCAGTGGTACTTTGATGAATTTAGTGGTGCTAGGGCTACTAGCTCATGACGATCTTGTTGGACATTAATTCTCTGTATCATACCCCTATATTATACTCTGTGCCTTCATTTATATGAATAAAGCTGGATGATCTTGTGATCATCTTGTGTGGAAATCTTTGGCTTCTGATTCCTTAAGCATGCAATTGCAAACCTTTTCTCCCCACTTCCTTTTGTTTTTTGTTCAGAGATTTTAGCTTGTGGCTAAAAAATGAAAAATGCTGTGTTTGGTGGGCTCACTCGTCGCCCACGGATTGAGGCGGAGGCGCAACTTTTGAGACGAATCAAGAACAGGGCTATCTTGTTACTGTGGTCGCATTACGTATGCCATTGACCAGAGAAAATTAGGCCAATTCTACGAGATTAGATGATCCTTGTCATGGTTTTGCTTGTGCACATGTGCGTACATCAAAATCTGGATGTCTCAAAAGTAATTCTAACCCTGCTTTCCTCTTATCCAAAAAAAAATCTAACCCGGCTTTACCACTTCGAACCCATCCAAACTCGCAGGTAATAAAAATTGTGTGCTACTTATAACCCTTTCCTAGCAAACACTTTCCGTATAATACCTTTTTTTAGAAAAATTCTTGATGTATATTAGTAACTTATGGATAAAGTACATAAGTATTCAACTTTTAGATTGAAGATTATAGATAAACAACGAATCACCATCTGTTGTAAATAATACGGTATAAACATACATTTAGATTTAATTCTAGCATATTCAATAAAGACACAAGCATGATTTAAAAGGCATATAAATGATTTAATCAATATATAAACATATGAACTTTTAAGTCATTGAAGCGGAAACTTATGCCCAACATAAATATAACGTGTATGACCAAATTCAGCATATTAATAAGATTTAGAATGACAGATATTGCTCTCAGAAAGCTAGTTGCACAAGTTTTATTCTTGACCATCTCAGCCATGACAAAAAATTAATCTTGATTATATATGACAGTTATAGATTAGATCTTGATCTTAAATTAAACCTTGCTATCAAAAAAGGTTAACAGATCATGAATATGGCAATCATCAAAAGTGACTGAAACTTAATCATTGAACTGATATAACACAGAGATCAACAAGTAATGTATAGCAACTTCTATGATCAATGCATGTAAAATAGCAAGCTAGCTGAAAAGTTCAAGATCCATCTACCATCACATTCATATATAATCTCAGTAATATGTCATTTCATCACAGAGTAAATGAACCAGTACTTTGCAATTTCCAATCAGTGATATCTCACAAATATCATAAATATATCTCGAAATTGCAAAGAGTAAACAGCCAACAAACTCACAGTACCAGTGGTACTTGAAATCACCGAGAAGAAGCCGAACAAGGCAAAGCACACAAGCTACACTATCCAAGAAAACCAAGTGCCTCACTATGCCGTGCAAGGATACAAAGGTTCACGGAGATACAATGTCGGCCTTCACACCTCGGCAAGCCAAAGTATGAAGTCGAGGATCGTTGAAAATGTCGCACAAGACCAATGGCTAGCCGAGAGCACCCAGGATCTCACAAATCAAGCCTCGATTACCCCTTCTTCCACTCGGTACAAACCGAATCCACCCTCTAGAGTCCAGTTCCCGAAATCCTCAATACCAAATCTCAAAGAGAAAGCACACAAAGCAATCGCACGGGAAAGAACTCAGAGGAGAAGATTCGAACCACACAGCCACCGGCGCCGAGGAAAAGCTCGGTGGAGTGGTTGCTCTTGCCTCAAATCGAGATCCAGTCGAGAGAATGGGAGATTGAGGAGGGAGTGAACTCATTGCTGTTAGGTGTGTCAAAGATGAGAAGGGAGGTCACCTTTTATAGGGGAAAGAGGAGGAGGATGATGGGCTTCAACCAAATGGCCGGCACCAAAGCGCCTGGCCGATTGTGCCTCTAGCGCCACCGCCATCCTGCGAGACCCAGTCGCCCAAAAGGAGTGGTCAATATTGCTGGTATTGGCTTTTCCAGTATAGGTAGGTCAGAAAGGAGTTCTCTAATCCATTTTGCCTCTATAGTCACTGAATCAAGTGCTACCAACTCAGCCTCCATGGTGACTGTGTAAGGATAATCTGTTTAGAAGACTTCCATGAAACCACCCTACTTGCTAGAGTAAACGCATAGCCACTCGTAGCCTTAATATCATTCGAGTCACTGATCCAATTAGAATCACCGAATCCTTCCAAGACTGTCGGATGGCAAGGATAATGTATTCCCAAATTTTAGGTCCCCTTTATGTATCTGATTCACACCCTTTATAAGCTTGATGTTTAAGATAACATTAGCTTCTCTCATATTTTTCATATCAAAGTTCTGGGAGAGGAAAGACTTTGTTCTATTGATTACAACCATGTTAGTCCCGAAAAGTAGTATGTCATCTACGTATAGACATAGAATAACAACTTCGCCCCCACTAAACCGATAGTAGACACACTTATCGGCTTCGTTCATACAAAAGCCGACCGAGGTCATAGTACTATCGAATTTCTCATGCCATTGTTGGGAGTTTGCTTTAGACCATATAAGAATTTAATCAATCGACATACTTTCTTTTCTTGCCCTTCAACCACAAAGCCATCAGGCTATTGCATATAAATCTCCTTATCCAACTCCATTTAGGAAGTTGGTCTTTACATTCAGTTGATGTACTTGGAGTTTGTATGTGACAGCCAGTGCTAGAAGCACCCGAATTGTGGGTAAACAAGCCACAGGAGAGTATATATCAAAGTAGTCTTCTCCTTTCTTTTGCGTAAAATCTTTATCCACTAAGCAGGCCTTGTACTTTTCTATAGTACCATCATGTCTACGCTTTCTCTTAAAGATCCATTTGCAGCCCACTACCTTACAACCAGGCAGAAGATCCATAATCTGCCATGTTCCGTTCGCTATGATGGAATTCATCTCTCTACGGACTGTCTCCTTCTAGTAATCCACATCTGGGGATGTATATGTGATGCGGATACGCATATGCTTAGCACTTTTAAGTCAAATACATTATTTCACTGGAAAGAAGTATTGAGCCGCATTAAATATTGTCAGGTGAATTTGTTTCTTAATGAATTTCCTTCTATTGTGGGAACGATATACTAGCTTATGCCAAATTCTTGTTTATTATTAGGTTTGAATATTATGATGATTCCGGGGCCAAAGTAATGGAGAAGCACAAGGAGGAAAGAAGCCAATGCAGTGGGAGAGCAAAAAGGGAGGAGCCCAAGGACTTAAACTACAAGTTTTGGATAAGATTTTTAAGCTAAATTCGGACCTCCCACGTGCTCAATCCAATTCAAACTCGGATTCAACTCAGAATTCAATTCGGATTTGGTTCGGGACAGCCTGACAGACAGTTACTAAAAAGGCCATAACTTTCACAAACGGAGTCCGATTCAGGTGTTCTTGTACTCGTTGGAAAGATAATTTTAAGGGCTACGCAATGGATCTAGCCTCACCTTCAAATTCGTCACAGATAAAAAGTTATGACCGAAACATTATGACAGTTTAATTTTAGGGTTTTCCTTTTGTGTGAGTTTGTTTCCAAATACATGTAGGGATAAGTTGGAGTTGGTTTAGGACCTCTTGTCCAGCCAGGAGGTGGACAGGGAACTATATATTGAGGGTTAGACCCCATTGTAAGGCAGACCACGTTTGAGAATAATGAATCTACTAAAGTTTGTTCGAGTTTAGCATTGCTACCGAAGTTCCATGGGGAATTAGGAGTGAATTTCTTCAATCAAGATCGTTTAGCCTTTCCGTTGGGAATTGGGTGCACGATAGATCTTCGCTTGGTGGTCAGCGAAATCAACACGAGTGTTTTTTTGGCGGATTAAAGAGTGTTCGTCCCTTGCATTGGCATTGGAGGATCATTACGATTCATCAAGACTCCCGTGAGTATCCATCCTACGTCGAGAAGATCGGGCGACCCCGTATCATCATGGTATCAGAGCGCGGTTTACTCGGTAGGATCTTATCCCTTTAAATTTCAGTATATTACTTACTGTCCTATAGTCCATAAACTAAAAATACACAAAAAAAATCCAAACCCTAGTTTCGCATCTGCTATTTTCGTGAGTTTTATTATGTCTTGATCCATTAGAAATTTTGTTTACGTGCTGATCGTTCGTGTTTATTTGTGTAGCTTAATCTTTGTGTCCAATCCAAAATTCAAAAAAAATCCGATCGCTACAATGCGTGTACAGTACTAGTACAGTACCATGATCCGTTCATCTTTGAGACTAGTCTTTGATAATTGCATTAAGGGTTGTTCTTGATATTAATTTACACCTGCTGAAATTTTATTCTTTTGTGGAAGGGAAAGCTAAACCTTAGTGCCAACAACAAGTTAAAAAAAAGAAAGAAGGAAGGAAAGAAAAAAGAAGAGAAAGAAAGAAGGCAGCCGGCAAAAAAAAAGGGAAAGTGAGCATTGGCCAAATTGGGGTTAGCTAATTCTAATATATAATTTCAGCTTGTGTATTTAATTCCTTTGAGCAATCTTGTGCCCTTACATTCATATCATTGCAATTGGCTAGCGTCTCTCCTAGTACTTGGTGCAAAACGAGCTATCTAATCTTTAATTTTAGATTGCCCCTAGTTAGCTCATTCCTTTGTTTGCATCGAGTCACATTGATCTTTATGTGTGCGTTCATATACTTCACTTAAATCTTTTGGATCAGCACATAGGCAATACTTTCTAACTTGGATTATTACTTAATTTTACGACATCGAGATATTCAGATCGTGTAGGATAAATACTTCCTAACCAAGCTCCACAAAACATCCTTTGCCGTGCAATTGTGAGTCACTTTTAAATCCGCTTGATCATCACTTGTTATGATAGTCACCACCAAGTGTAAGTTTCTTTTGGCCTCAATTCACTTCGGAAAGGTAAGAACTTTACTTGGGAGAGGAAAAGTGAGATTGAGTGAACTCCACATATTGCCCATATATTTGTGGTTTTGGTGTTTTCTTTGTACAATCTAACCATGGTAGGTAGAGAAGATAACTATGGTGATTAGATTAAAGTTAATCTTAATACCCCGATGACTCGATTTCAACATCAGGCATTGAGAAGTACATTGCAACAAGAGCTCCAATCAGGCACCACTGATAAGCATGTACAACTTCGTGGATATGCGGGATTTCGCATTGAGCTCAATCAACAAATGAAGGTGATACATAAAACATCGTGAATGATATTGTGCGAGCACTTGGTCCACAACAAGAAGAAGATAGCTTTGTTCCTTTCTATGGCAGTGATGATCCAGTGGAGTATCTTGAGTGGGAATGGCAAATGGAGAAAGTGTTTAGATTTTCGAAACTTTCCAAAGATCAAAAGGTGAAATGTGCCACGAGGGAGTTTGAAGACTATGCTTATAGTTGGTGGCAACAACTAATTGGAAAACAATTCATTAAATCTTGGTCAGATTTGAAGGCGTTCATGAGGAGCGAGTTTGTGCCATCCTATTATGCGCAGGAATTGCTTCACCATTTGGAGAATATCACACAAGGTAGTAATACTGTCCAAGATTACTATTTTCAACCGCAAGATGCAATGTGTCGTCTTGGTGTCACTAGTCCAATAAGGAGAAGGCATACTTCAAGGGTGGCTTGAATTCGAGATCGCCGCTATACTTCAACATAAATATTTTAGTAACTTGCATGATCTTGTGAATTGTGCTATTAAGGAGGAGAAGAGACTTATGGAGACACGTACATCATGGTTCAATCCATGTCCATACTTCAGCTCGTATGGTTCCACTAGTGTGACAAATGAGAAGATGACCGAGCATGGGACTTTCCCTTCGGTAATGGAGACATCTTGTGCTGTTCCAATGATACATACAACAATTAAGATACATCAAAACCCAGTTGAGAATAAGAGCCACATAGTCAAATTGAGTGAGAGTGTTAAAAAGAGCGAACTGTGTGATTCCACCATATGTGAGTTTGAGAGCATCCAAACTGAGAGTGTGAGGGATACACCAAAAGAAAAGAGAGAAGTAGAAGATAGACAAAGTGAGGTTGATTTTGAAACTAACATATTAATATCTACTTCTAGTGTTGTTCCTCACATTGTGCAGGTTGAAATTAAAGAAGACGAGCCAAATGTTCAACAACTAGCACCATTGGAGATAAACGATAAAGAGATAATCATAGTTAAAGATGAAGTACTTGCTGCCCCGTTGTAACATCATGATGATTTAATACCTACAACACCTACATCAATTGAAGAGAATGATAGAGGTAACCATATTGGTTCTGAATTTATTTGTGAAAAGGTGAGTAATTGTGAGAACTCATGTGTTCATTCGAAAATTCCATGTTCTGAAATTTCTTTGGTCAATTTACATAATGTGGAATTAATTACTCATAAGGAAGTTCTTTCTAGAATATCTCCTGATGATTCGTTATATTATATTATGTTCGATGACCCTAAAGAGCTATCTAGTGTCATTGAGAATGTTGCTGAAATTGCATGTTTAAAATCACTAGTTAGTTCATATGCCTACACATATAAGTTCAATTTGATCGGAGATTATGGTGTAGATAACAACTTTTATGTTTATCGAATATGCATTACATGTGATAAGCTTGCCGAGTTGAAATTGCATATTTTGGATAAACAATCTTTTATACCACGTCATGATCACAATGAGATAAGGTTCAACAATAGTGCTTGCTGTTTACAAAGATTTCTTATGCCTACTTTTTCCTCTTTCGATGAACAATCATGTACAAATAATCAGAGTAGCGCAGCTGAAGCAAGGAAGGCACTTAAAATTTTATCTTCCATATTTGAACCGTTTGATCTGGTTTTGCCCATTAATGACTTGTCCACGTACTTCGCAAAGTCGAGGACGACTTTTTCTTATGGGAGGGAGAATGGTGTGAATGAAAACATTGCAATGTATGCATTTGATAGGTATTGTAGTATCAATTGGTTTGTGCAAAACAGTGAGAATGAGAATGACACAATAATTGATTCATACATATACCACGCATATGTGTTGTTCTTTTTGCTTACTACACCTCCATGTAATAGTAATGTGAAAGACGAAAGGGGTGTAACTGACCAATACATATATCATGCATACACATTGTATTCTTTGTTTAGTACAATTTCAGCTATCAAAAGCGAGGACGCTTTTTCTTGAAGAAGGGAGGATGATGCGGATACGCATATGCTTAGCACTTTAAGTCAAATACATTATTTCACTGGAAAGAAGTATTGAGCCGCATTAAATATTGTCAGGTGAATTTGTTTCTTAATGAATTTCCTTCTATTTGTGGGAACGATATACTAGCTTATGCCAAATTCTTGTTTATTATTAGGTTTGAATATTATGATGATTCCGGGGCCAAAGTAATGGAGAAGCACAAGGAGGAAAGAAGCCAATGCAGTGGGAGAGCAAAAAGAGAGGAGCCCAAGAACTTAAACTACAAGTTTTGGATAAGATTTTCAAGCCAAATTCGGACCTCCCACGTGCTCAATCCAATTCAAACTCGGATTCAACTCAGAATTCAATTCGGATTTGGTTCGGGACAGCCTGACAGGCAGTTACTAAAAAGGCCATAACTTTCACAAACGGAGTCCGATTCAGGTGTTCTTGTACTCGTTGGAAAGATAATTTCAAGGGCTACGCAATGGATCCAGCCCCACATTCAAATTCATCACGGATAAAAAGTTATGACCAAAACATTGTGACGGTTTAATTTTAGAGTTTTCCTTTTGTGTGAGTTTGTTTCCAAATACATGTAGGGATAAGTTGGAGTTGGTTTAGGACCTCTTGTCCAGCCAGGAGGTGGACAGGGAACTATATATTGAGGGTTAGACCCCCATTGTAAGGCAGACCACGTTTGAGAATAATGAATCTACTAAAGTTTGTTCGAGTTTAGCATTGCTACCGAAGTTCCATGGGGAATTAGGAGTGAATTTCTTCAATCAAGATCGTTTAGCCTTTCCGTTGGGAATTGGGTGCACGATAGATCTTCGCTTGGTGGTCGACGAAATCAACACGAGTGTTTTTTTGGCGGATTAAAGAGTGTTCGTCCCTTGCATTGGCATTAGAGGATCATTACGATTCATCAAGACTCCCGTGAGTATCCATCCTACGTCGAGAAGATCGGGCGACCCCGTATCAATATGGCTCTGAGTGGGTTTGTGGTTCATCATCCATGACATAGGCGAATAGTCATCGCCAAGTGACTTTTCAGTCCTCTGTCACTTACTCCTTCTCAACTCCAACTCTGGGGCAGTGTTATCCACACTAGGAAGAATAGAGTGTTCATCTAAACCAGTATGGACAATGACTTTATTTGGTCTCATAGGAAACACAAGTTCAAAGAATATCGCATCACGAGATTCCATCACTATATTTGTAGCGATGTTACTCACCTCGGATTTGACCACTAGAAATCTATAAGCCATATTATTTGTATCATACCCTAGAAATATACAGTCAACGGTCTTCGGACCAAGCTTTCTTTTCTTCGATAATGGTACATGCACTTTTGTAGGGCATCCCTATGTCCAAAGAAATAACAAATTAGGTTTTCTTCCATTCCATCCTTCATATGGTGTTTCCTCCTGATTGTGAGGCGAAACCCTATTCAGGACATAATTAGCTGTGAGAACTACTTTACCCCACCAATAGTCCGGCATATCTGACCTTTGTAACATGGCGTTAACTAAGTTACAAAGAGTTTGGCTCTTTATTTCGGCTATTCCATTTGATTGGGGTGAGTATGGTGGAGTAATTTCATGAATTATTCCACTTTCTTCACAAATTGAGAGAATTCATTTGAGATGTATTCAGTGCATCGGTTCGATCTTAACCGTTTGATTTTCTTTTCTAGTTGATTATCAACTTCGGCTTTATAGACTTTAAAGTATTCTAGTGCTTCATCTTTCGACTTTAATAAATAAATGTAGCAATACTTAGTCGCAGCATCTATGAGAGTCAAAAAGTAACGTTCGCCACCTTTAATTAATGTTCCATTCATCTCACAAAGATTAGAATAGATTAGCTCAAGTGAAGAGGTGCTTCGCTCTTCAACGCTATGAAAAGGTTTTCAGAGTTACTTTGCTTGCACACACACTTCACACTTTAAACCCTTCTCAAAATTATAGCTTGGAATTAAACTCATTTTGCTCAACTACACAATGGCTTCAAAGTTAACATGACATAGACAAGAATGCCAAACATCATGAATTTTATTGCAATGGAAAATATTATAAATGTTTAAATTATTTGAATCAAGAACAGATAAGTGGAACATGCCTCCGCTATCATAGCATTTGCCCACAAAATTACCAAATTTGATCAACACAACCTTATTGGACTCAAACACAAGTTTTATTCCTTACCTACATAGCATCGACCCACTCAAAAGATTGCAAGTCATAGCAGGCACATACAACACGTCTTTCAGGATAAGTGTTTTGCCTAAAGTGAGCTTCAAGCAAATCTGTCCCATTCCACGTGCTGTCACAATGGCTCCATTCCCTATCAGGACGAATCCACCACCTATACTCTGAAATAAAGAGAAACAAGATCGATCAGCACACATATGTCTAATAGCATCTATATCAATCCACCAATCAATTGATGGACTTGTCATAAAGGCCTAAGATACACACTCTTTTGAACTGGAGCTAGCCAGTGCGATATTTACTTCAGCCTTTCGGCTTTTGTGCGAACCGGGAGAGGGACCCCTGCCTTTACGATTGTTGCAATGGTATGCATTGTGGCCAGCCGTGCCACAGACAAAGTAGACAATCTCTTCCTTCTTTTTCTTCATTTTCTTGGCTTTGAGCTTGTTTTGGGGTTGGTTCTTGAACCTTTGTTTCTCACTGCCTAGAGCACTCTTGATCTCTACTTGTTGAGCTTGGACTTGAACCTTTCCTGCACCATCACCGGCTCTAGCACGCTCTTCGACATTAATAGCTGCTGACAACTCATTGAGAGTCAAGCGGTCCTTTACATGTCGGCAAGTGGTAACAAAGTCACGCCATGAAGGCGGTAACTTAGCTAGGATGATGTTTGCTTGGAACTTCTCTGGTAAGATATAGTCATACCGACTTAAGTCACGTTCATGGAGTTGTAGCTCGTGGAGCTGCTCCATCACCGACCGCCCCTCGACCATCTTTTAGTTCAAATAATTAGCAGTTATGAATGACTCATTCCCGTTATCCCCTTCAGAATATTTCCCATCTAGTTCGTCCTAAAGTTGATTGGCATTTGTGAAGTTAACATAGACGTCGAACAACCGATGGAGATATGATGGCCAACAAAGGGCTAAGACTGAATTATTTGCATCCTCCCACCACGACATTTTTGCGGTTTCCAATGGGAACACTGGAGGATTTGAAATTGCCCAAAATAATTTGAGATTAGTAAGCCAAAGTTTAGTTTTAGCCTACTAACGCTTAAAGTTGACACCATCAAATACTTCTGGCTTAACGACATCAGACGAGGAAACCATTTCTTTAATACTTGGTTTTCTGGATTGTGGTCAATAATAAGGTATAAGCATATATTTAGATTTAATTTTAGCATATTTAATAAAGACACAAGCAAGATTTAAAAGGTATATAGATGACTTAATCAACATATAAACATATGAACTTTCTAAGTCATTGAAGCGGAAGCTTATGCCCAACATAAACATAACATGTATGACCAAATTTAGCATATTAATAAGATTTAGAATCATATATATTGCTCTCAGAAGGCTAATTGCATAAGTTTTTTTCTTGGCCATCTCCGCCATGACAAAAATTAATCTTGATTATATATGACAGTTATAGAGCAAATGAACCAGTAGTTTGCAATTTTCAATCAGTGATATCTCACAAATATCATAAATGTATCTCGAAATTGAAAAGAGTAAACAGCCAACAAACTCACAGTACCGGTGATACTCAAAATCACTGACAAGAAGTCGAACAAGGCAAGGCACACAGGCTACGCTATCCTAGAAAACTAAGCGCCTCGCTATGCCGCACAAGAATACGAAGGTTGATGGAGATATAATGCCGGTCTTCACACCTCGACAAGCCGAAGTATGAAGTCGAAGCTCGGAGAAAATGCCGCACAAGACCAATAGATACTCCAGCCAAAAGCACCCAGGATCTCACAAATCAAGCCTTGATTACCCCTTCTTCCACTCGGTCCAAACCGAATCCACCCTCTAGAGTCTAGTTTCCGAAATCCTCAAAACCAAATCTCAAAGAGAAAGCGCACAAGGCAATCGCACGACAAAGAACTCAGAGGAGAAGATTCGAACCACACAACCACTGGCACCGAGGAAAAGCTCGGTGAAGCAGCTACTCTTGCCTCAAATCGAGATCCAGCCGAGAGAATGGGAGATTGAGGAGGGACTGAACTCACTGCTGTCAGGTGTGTCAAAGACGAGAGGGGAGGTCACATTTTATAGTGGAACGGGGAGGAGAACGACGGGCTGTAGCCAAAAGGCCAGCACCGAAGCACCTGGCCGATGGTGCCTCCAGCACCGCCGCCATCCCGCAAGACCCGGCCACCCAAAAGAAGCAGTCAAGCTGAAGGCCACCCAAGCGGCGCATGAGATAAGACCACCGGCCTTATCCCCTCTTCTGTTCCACCGACAGGTGGGAACCCCTCTCTTTTTTTCATCAAATTGGAAAATTCCCGAATTGCCCTCAGGAGTTCAACACCATCTAGTCCTTAAGTTGATAAATATGCTGGAGTTCTTTATCTTCCTCGCCGAAGACTCCTGATCTTGCAACGGTATCATGATTGCCAAAGATCACAGCTGTGGAAAGTAGTAGATTGTCGATGTCGCATTGATATGTAGGACTTATGTGCTCGATAGCACTGTTATTCGTAGGAACAAAATGGAGAAGATTTATTTATACTCAACTCAGCCCGATGTTGATCTTAGGCATAGACATGCCATCATCATCTAGGAAAGCCGGTTTGGTAAAACCCACCACAAGTAAAGAAAATTTGGCTAAGAACTCGCCTGAGAAGAACAAATTTGAACAACTGGGTCTAGATAAAACATAGAAGAAATTAAAGAAAAATATTCTTTCTGGAAATCAACAGACCCTTTACCCACTCGACACTAGTGAGAACTCTAGGTCAGGTTGGACTTCAGGTCTGACCAAGTTTCGGCCTAATCTGGAAGTGCTATGTGTAAGCTTGGTCCAACTTGGCTGTTGGGGGCAGAGCGCAGAAAAACCTGTAACATTTATATGTTGTCTGTTTGTACAATAAGGTAGGGGAATTTTTCATGATCCTTAGTGGAAAATGAACAGTTAAAATTATTGTGTTTCCAATGAGGCCTAGATTTTTGCACTGTTTGCGTTGTTTTGTGGTGCAACACAGATGCACACTATACACGCCACCACTTACGCATACATATATATATGTGTATATCTACTACATAGATCTATGGATAATCGTTAATCGGAAGCTATCTAGTCTCCGGAACAAAGACAGTACACATATCATGTACTTCTAGTACACATATCCATATGTCTATAGATAATCGTTAATCGGAGGCTATCTAGTCTCTAGAACCAAGACAGTACGCACTAGGTATCTATAGATAATCGTTAATCGGAGGCTATCTAGTCTCTAGAACCAAGACAGTACGCTCTAGATATCTAGTCTATTATATACGGTCTGTCTTTAACGGTTTCTAAAAGTCGATTTTTGATTTTTATTATAGTATCTAATTTTTAAATAAATTATTTTTTTAAGATATGATCTACAAGTTAATTTTAGTACACGTTAAAAACTTAACATCTGTATCAACCAAAATCGTAAGCGAGTATCTCTTTCCGTAATCTCTGTCGTAAACAGCTAAAATTTAAAAAATTTAACCAAAAGCCATAAATTGTAGTCATATCAAACAGACCCACGGATCTACGGGTAACTGTATATCGGAGGCTATTAGCTAGCCAGCCTCCGGAGGACCGATAATTGTTGATCGAAGACACTAGTCTCCAGATTTTGCACCGCTCGCATTGCATGGCCATGGGATCTAATCAGGTGAGGCGCACCGAGTTCGACACTGAGATCGAACCCGGGCGGGCAACACGCACACCTGGCGAACCGAGCCGCAGCTGCTCCTCATCAGGACGGACGCTGTTGATTGAGAACAGCGAGGTTTGCCTTCAAAACGTAAATCCCGCGGATACGCTTCCAGACCCCTACCGCATTGCAGAAGAAAACGCACACCTTGCGTTACTTTCACCAAGACAATTCGGTCGGAAAACGGGTACGCAAGTAGTCAAATGACACGGAAGTTGATCCTATTTCTCCAGCGAAAACGCGAATGCCTTTGCGATGATCTTCAGAGCGTCCGAACCTAGCTTATTACGTATTCAACACTGCAGTATGAAAGAGTATTCTTTGTTTAGTTTCTCTTTTTCTGTTCTCTTCCTTCGTACAAGTTGTACAACCAAGTAGCCTCAGTTGGCCTGTTGTTGGTGCGGGAAGCCTTTCCTCAATGGAGAAAGAGCATCGAGGAAACAAGAGTATTATACACCCTGCCCTTCGCACGAAGGCCAGGGAATGTTCTACTGAATCACTGGTAGCCCAGGAAGCAACACAAGTGCATATAGTGTTTCAACAGTTTTAATCCTTGTGCTTCGACTTTCGTGCGGACTAGCAACAAGACTTATTTTCCATTTTTCCTCGGGTCAACAGTGCTTCTTTGTAATGTTATCCAGGTGTCCCGCAGTGAACTCCAATAATTCTGCATTGAAGAGCGTGGCTAATGTTAAGCACAAATGTAATGCCAAGGGTTATGTAAAAGCTATGCATGGCATGAAAAAGAATTGACAGTTTTTAGCAAATAAGGATTGCCTTTGTACAATTGGCGACAAAGCAACCACCACTAAATGGAGATAAAGCAGAAGTTTTCGAAGATGCCTCGATTTAAACTGCTGTCTTCAAAATACTGCACATATCTGGTAGATAGTGAAATCCCAGAATGCCTGGATGCAAATGTTCCAGTTCACTTGGTCAAACGATGAAAAGAGTGGTTTGGTAGGAATGAAACAATGAAGCAGGAGCAGAATGGATGCAATGCTATTCACACGTTAATGAATGTCAGGGGTAGTGATTGCAGCAGAAGTTCTGCAATACATTTAAATCCACCAGTGGAAATGTGAAATGTAACCTCAAGCGTTGCAATTGATCTATATGGTGAAACAGCCCTAGGACCATATCTCCCACAACATCAAATAAATGACAGGAACAAAAATTCCAAATACACATTACTTGCAAGTGAATTGGCAAAAAAAATAGTAACATTTCGTTGATCGCATACAAAAAAATAACACTTACATTTGATATATATACAGCCGCTGATCCCTAAAGATGCAACTGACTGAGGAAGTCCGACAACCTGGAATGCAAACAGGACAGTGATACAGGCGCAAAATGAGAACTAAAGAAAAAGGGGAAATACACAGATTGCACAGAAGTCTAATAGAGAACATATACCTAATATTTTTGGCAATCACTGTACTTCCATCATCAGCATCAAGATGTCGCAGTATGACCTCTTCCAAGCGGCCATCTCTGTAGGCATGCTGCAAAAAATGCAGGCTACAAGAGTGAGTTCAATGTCGAAAGAAAATGATGGGCAAGATAGGCCAATTAACATTACAATATACGACAATAATCTCTACAGTTTCTTTACCAAGGTGAACTGCCTAGGAAAAGAATCAGCAAGAAATCAACTATCCTGTCCCTTAAAAAAGTTACCCAAAAACATCTAACAGTAAGCACAATAATGACATTGGACGAGGATGAATAATGGTTGCATACAAACTTGAAAGTAGCGTAAACTAGACATTGGACCAGGATGCATAATGGTTGTATACAAACTAGAAAGTAGCATAAACTCTCGAGTCTCAACCTTGACCTACATATTCAATCTTTATCCACTAAATAACTACTAAAAATTCACCAATCTATGTAGGGGAAATTTTTTATATTGCCAGTCAACTTGTACCACTTTGAACTTCGTAAATTTGCACTAACATCAAAACAATCATCAAACATCGTGAATTACCATACAAATCCTCATGACACATTACTTAAAAATCTCACCGAAATGGTAACAATCAACGCATAATTGAGCAACAAATTTGCACCACTGTTGTCAAAATTCACCACCACAGGTCCACAACCAATAAATGTTTCGTTGAGACATTTGTACTGTATAGGAAGCAAATTTTGAACAAGCTACATCATATTTTTAGCAACTTCTTGAAAGGACAAACAGGTTACTAGGTTCATTTGAATCCAAGGTGCTGAAGGCAGGCCCACCCCTGCTCTAGGGTGCTCGAGCAGCTTAACAACGGTAAACAATAAAAGAGCAGCCATGCTTCCAGACACCACATTAAACAGGTGCCTACCACCAGGAACACAAAAAAATGCCAGCCCAGCCAATTTAGAGACTCAAGGGGCTTGTAGATGGTGTAATCTGAATTACAAATTATTGATGATAATAATAATAGACAGAACACAATATTCCAAATACTCCCTAGAAATTCAAAACAAAGTTGTAAGTTGGGCATTTTTCCAGAGAGCAACAGAGTGAAAAAAGGTAGCTAGTTAGTGTTCTGTATAGACCAGTTACAGCTAATAGCTAGAAGGGATAGAACTGATCTGGTACTGGGCTCTCAAACTATCTGGATAGGGTAGCTAATAAAATTTTTGTTGACAATCCGCAAAAGTACATCAGCTGCATTGAATTCACATGGTTATAGCATGTAAAGATAGAATTTTCTACCTTGTAGAAACAGCTTGTCCCAAAGGGACAAGTACCAGTTCCAAAATCGAAGTACTTGCAATCAATAGATCTGCAATGGTATACTTGCAGGTTAGAAGTTAGGACATTAATCAAGTACTAAGATGCATAATAGTATTCATCTTAAATCGCTTCTCATGAAACATATAAGCTTGGATATTTTAACAACAGAAGGAAATGTGAATCTATGAGACAAAGATGATAAGAAATGCCATTTTCTAGTACACTGCTATGACTCACTCATTCAAGTAAGGATAAGGTAAGCCTGACTATGAACAACTGAAAATTTGTAACCTTCTAATTTTGCTTTCAAAAATTAGGAAATTAGGACACAGATCACATAAGGGACATGACACAAAGACAAGAAGCAACTAAAGATAGGAAAATGTCAATCTTACTTGAGCTTGGCTTTGTAGCTCTCAGTGATCTCCATCTTTTCCTCCTTTGAGAAGTACCAAAGAACACTAGGAATGACATAGTACGAAAGTTTGCGACATATTGGACAAGCCCTCAGTGCTGAGTTCACATCCATACCAGACGTAGGAGAATTGCTACGCCAATTTCTAATGCACGAAATACAGAAGGGATGATCACATTCAGATAACAGTCCAAACTTCCTTTCAGCAGCAGTAGGCTTTGAGAGCACACGGTCCAAGCAGACACTGCATTCTATCTCTTGGCTGCGTTTCAAAGCCTCAAGGCGCTTGTGGTTTTTCTCACATAGCTTAATATGTTCCTCCCTCTCATTAGGACGATAAGGATGCAAGCACATTTTCCCACAGGTTGTGCACAAATCTCCATGCATGTGAGCACACTCTTCCCCATAAGGACAATTACCAGCAGCAGCAAATGAACAAATTGGCAGATCAGCAAGTTTCATGGGAGTTTGGTTTTGCACAGTTCGATTGGATGACCAGTCAATCCCATCCTCTGACACACTGTCATGTTGAAAATCATTTCTCCATGCAGGCTTACTTGCAGAATGTGCCAGCATATCCGTAGATATATGTTGTCTTTGGTTGCTTGAATCTGTTTGGTGTCCCATGTGAAGAGGACGCCTGGAACTTAAAGAAGTAGATGCAACACGTGTTGCAGTACTTGATGATGGCGGTGGAGACACTGTGGGGTTACGAGAAACTTTGACATGGTCATATCTGCAACGGCTACCATACGAGCATGCACCTTTCTGGTAAAAGGTGCAAACCTGAGCAAACAAGCATTACAGTAAGAAACACTAGAAGATATGCAATTTTGAGTCTGGCAATGAAACTAAACCACATACAATGTTTACTAATACATTACATTATTTGGTTGGTCACTCCAATCATGGGAGAACTCACAGTAATCTCCTTTAAAGCAAGCTCCATGCATGAAGAACTTACAAAGAACCCTGATAGATCAGTAACATAACAAAAAGACCAGTAAGCAAACTACCAAAATTGTTGGTTTCATCCCAGGCAGGATACATTTTGAAATGAAAAAAAAACAATACGTATTCATGGAGCATTTTCCTGTCACAATACTGTTTCTTGAGTAAACAAAATGTAAACTAATAGTAAAGTTATGGCAAGGGGTGAAGGGTTAGTGATGCTTAGATTGCCAATTTGAGTGAACAATCTTAAGGAGTTGCATCTCTCGTCAAAAAAGTTAAGATTTACATCTTGTTTTTCCTTTTCTTTAAAACTTCTTCATATATTTTTTTGACACTTTCCATCAATAACAGCAGTAAATTTCTGCTACACAACAACACAAGAAGCAGGTTTCAGGTTAATACTCTTGCAAAATAAATACAGAGCATAACAAGAATGCATGGTCCATGCAGAAATTTGCATCTCAGTAAAAGATTTCCTAATTACGCAAACATAATATTCTCATTCTACTAAGGTTTCCTTTTTTGCTCCGAATTTCCATGCTTACCACTTTCAGCATACTTCAAAAAAATGATCGTCACTATTATTCATCAAAGACATCACTGCCATTATTTTCGTTTGTGGTTTTTTCTAGAATGCAGAACTTCGCACAGGGCTTCCTTCGTCTCCAGTCAAAATACACACGCCATTCGAATCCACAACGTACAGGCAGGTTAATTAAAATTTTGAGGCTCAAATGTACAAAGAATATCTGGTGAAATTCACAGACCTCACCTCCAGGCATAACCTGGTGTTTGTAGAACCAAACAAGCAACATATGCACCACAATTAAACTGAAACCAATTCGTCGAATTTAATCTAAGTGGCATCATAATATAATCCAAAAACATAAAATTCTGCACCACCCTGTACCATCATTACTATCAGTTGCTAGCAAACAAGACGCCCCGTACTCAAAATCGACATCCCGACAAAAAAGATCGCATCGATAGCTAAAAAAATGCAAATAATCAGCCTGATTATTTCGGTCAAAGCGTATATCAGCTTAGCTATGCCCCCTAGGTGCCCCTACTGCCGAGAAACATGCAGCGCTCCAGTTCAAAGCTGGCGTCCCCATTCGCCGCACGAACTCAGCTCCCGAAACGGTCGCGCTAAAAAATCTAAGCATAAATGAACGTTCTCAGCTCCCGCCAACCCTAGGTTCCCAGGCAAGCTCAATCCACCTCAATCCAGAGCTCAACGGCGCCGCATCGGAACTCCCACGCGACTCCCACCGCGCGCAAATCTCGATCCAAGCCGCGCTTCCAATCGCGCGAAACAGGGCGCCTAATCCAATCGTGGGGGATCGAATCGAATTACCTCTTGGCCGACATGGCAGAGCGGAGCCGAGCCGATCGGATCAACCCGAATCCGGGGCCGAGGAGAGAAGCACGCGATGCCTTCGCGGCCGCGGCCGTCCGTCCGTCGCGTGGCCTAGGGCTTGCTTGCTTGGCCGGTGGCGCCTTCGCTTCCGCTCCCTCCCTCGCGTCCTCTGGCTTTGCGGGGGGTCGTATCCTATCGGGGAATGATTCCTAAAAGCGGGAGGGGTGGGAAATGACGGGATTAGCCCCGGGACGCAGTGGGAGATCTGGGCACGGGCGTAATTTGGGCGACCGCTTTCCGGAGACCGCTCCTGGCTCCTCAGCGAGGTTTGAGGCTGCCTATGGTGTTGTGAGGGTGGACTAGCCAGCCAGCACACGAGTTAGGCATGTCGTATCCTATGTTCCTACAACTCCTTCCATTTTGAGTGCTCCGGAGACATGGTGACCTATCAGATCTATTTATATTAACTGTGACTAGTAACTCTTTCTATTTTAAGTGCTTCGGAGACAGGGTGACGTACGAGACATATTTATATTAGCTGTGGCTAGTAATTTTTAGTTAAAAGTAAATAGTAGTGATCGAAAAAAGTGAATTTTAGATTGAAGGAGCGAGCGATAGAAAAAGTGGAGTGATGTGTGCGACACGGGAGTGAGAGGAGTAGAATTCACTTCAGGAAATAGGGTGTTCAAATTGGATTCTGTCTTATCTAAGTAGAAGCTAGAAGCAGAAAACAATATGAATATACCCTCAATTACAAACAAATACAGTACGATGAGGAAAATGTGTTTCCACCAAGAAGTTGAGAAAAGTATATATCGGGGAATTTGGGATGTGACCATGTATTACGACTCTAGAAGTTCAGAAAGTTCGATAAAGGATGTCAACATGTTTCTTCTCAATGACAGATCAAAATCATGCAGATTTAACTACTATGCTGTCTAAAACTTGTTAACTTGTCAAGTTGAAGCTGAGGATATGGGCATACGTAGGGATGAAAACGGATCGAATACGGACGGATAATGTCTCTATCATATTTTTTTCTCGGATGCGGATACGAATACGGATACCTCGGATACGAATACAAATACGAATAATATCGAATACAGATACGGAGCGAATACGAATCGAAACGAATACGATTATGAATATTTTATCGGAACATGAAAAAACCTCTTAAACTATACATCCAAAATCAATGAAAACACATAAATAGCTTATCTTGTCAAAACATTCACGAAATCTAAATAAGCATAAGTACTTTTATTCACAATAGTCGTACCGTTGTACAGATTTTAAACCTTCAAGTGGCAGTTAATTTTTTCTAAAGTCATAAATAATTCTTAATGGATTTTTACCATTTACATGTGACTAATAAATTAATTAAGTATTTAAATTTGCATCAAAATGATTTAAACGGGAGTACATCAATTAATCGATACAAATTTTAATCCACCGACAATATTAAATTTATTTTTTAATAAACATAAATATTTGCTAGTGGTGTTTATAATTTAATATGACTAAGGAACCTAATGCCTAATGGTAATGGAGGCTTATGGCTTGGTTGGGCTAGTGGGCTGGTGGAAAGGGAGATGAGAGAGGTTGACTTGGGCTGGGCAATGTTGGGCTGAAATATCGGATATCCGTTTTCGTATTATCCGGATAATCCGAATTCGTATCCGTATTCGCCGGATATCAGGCCTAGTTTATTCGTATCCGTATCCGACAAAAAAATCCGTATTCGTATCCGATCCGAGAATTATCCGAAGAAAATCCGATCCGACACAATTCGTATCCGTTTTCATCCGAATCGATCGAAAACTATCCGATCAATTTTCACCCCTAGGCATACGTCCAGCAGTTTCACTTTCACAGCCGTTCCAACACGATCTCTGAGTCTCTGAGCTGCAGCCTCCATCCAACCCAAAAAACTCTTCCCTGCAAAATCAGATAATATCATGATCAATACTAAACCTATAATCTAGAAACGGAAGAAAAAACTCAAGAATATTAGATTATGCAAAGTTAACGCACGATCAATCTCAATTAGCTCTCAGTTATGACCAAATAAATAAGGGTAAATTGCACAAGATACACCTTTGATTTTGCAAAGACATCCTTGTGGCTTAAATGTTCTGATCCACACTTAATTGTTCGTATTAGTTGTCCAGACCATACCTCTACCAAATTTTCAGTTAGTTTCAACAATTGTTGGCTGATAAAAGGGTCAAAACTAAAAGGACAAAAATAGTAGGGCTGATTAACTAGCCTTCCATCACCGTTAAATTTTAACGATTGCCACCATGGCACATTGTTGTTTTCACTTCTTTCTTTCTTTTTTTTTTTTTTGGAACAAGCAGGAGTGCTGCCCTATATTATTCACTGGGAGGAGAAAAAACAGTATACTGAAGGTAGATCGAAAAGAGATAGGATACATGGCTGGACAGCAGCACTGGGG
Source organism: Bonia amplexicaulis (assembly GCA_036346245.1). Taxonomy (NCBI): domain Eukaryota; kingdom Viridiplantae; phylum Streptophyta; class Magnoliopsida; order Poales; family Poaceae; genus Bonia; species Bonia amplexicaulis. Next base: position 13,221,650 of record CM070751.1, on the reverse strand, counting down.
GAAGACCCGATACGGCATTACAGAGTTAAGTGAGCTCCGCTAGCATATTGGCTTCCGCTAGGACCTGTACTCTGGCCTCCTCTTTTATTGGAGTGATCAAGGACACCGGTGTACTCATTGTTGATCAAAAAATTCGAGTGTTCCGTTCTTTCCAGATTTTCCATGTGACCAACATTACTAGCATCTCCAATACTTTTCGTGGAACTCCAGACGTGAGGGTAGCCGATTCCCACCAATGTCAGACCGAGGACAAGGTCTGCCAGGTTGTCGGGTTCAGTGAGTCGCATGTAGTCTATTGCACAATGGAGGTCCAAATTCTTGCCGAGTAACGACACTTGGCCAGAAGGTGGATGGCAGTCTCTGGTGTATATCTACAAAGGGGGCATGTTGATTGATTTAGTTACCCTCGCAGAGACAAACGATTCATTGTCCATAGCCTATTCTACATTGCTATCCGGGCAATTTTTACATTTTTTTAGGTGTCCAAGTTTTCCAAACAAGAAGGTTCATGTTGTTGTTTGTTGCTCATAGGAACTGTGCTATGTACACTGAGGCCGCACTGTAAACTCCATTCGGAGTTAGCTTCTATGTGATTGTGTCCTCCAGTCTGTCCTAAAGGTTCGTCGTGGAGATGAGCCCCTAAATAGCAACATGCTCTTGTACATGTTGTGCAGTTATTCTGGCCGGCTAGTTGAGATCTTGCGGCCATTTGCTCTCTACCAACACGGTCTGTAGACTGTGTTTCTTTCTCCTAGACGCGCGGTAGATAGTCGGCGCAATGCCACATAATCGGTTTCCTTGTGCCTAATCTGAATTCCACAAAGATGCCTTCTTTCCGTCATCGATCGCTATATTGGTCGCCGCAGCAAAGAGCAGTCGATCTTGTTCATCACATGGGGTTCCCATTCCCTACCATGGTTTGTTTTTAGCCCCCACTCGTGCACAACCATCTAAGTCTCAGGGCCCTAGCGAAGCCCTCAAGGTCCAGGAGACCAAGGCCCCCAAGGTGAGTGGCTCTGTAGACTCTATCCCAATTGACTTTGCACTTGCCACCTGTTAATTGTTTGACCTGGCCCAGAGGAATCGTCTTGTCCGCTTGTTTAGAGATGTTAGCACACATTTTGGTGTTTTGATGGTTGTAAGAAAGTAGGTTGACTGGGCTGTTAAGATAGATTTGGCCAGAGTTTTTCTACCCACAAGTGTCCACGATTTGCCATGCCATCCAGCCAAACAGCTCGCATACTTGTCTTCTAGCACTTGAAAATCTGCCCAACGGAGTCTTTTTAGTGTAAGCGATAAGCCTAGGTAGTTTAAGGGGAAGGATGCGTGCATCCTTAGCAAATCCTGTAGTATGGCATGTAGGTCAATCTCTTCACATGTAATCAGCACCGCTTGGCTTTTCTATAGGTTAGTATGCAACCCAGTTGTGTTGCTAAAATTCTACAGGATCTGAATGAGGTTGCAAACATCGTCCTGTTTGGTACTAGGAAGATGGCCGCGTCATCTGCATACATGGATGTTCTGAGGCTAGCTGCGTGACCACCCAAAGGTTGTAAGAGGTCATGGTCTGTTGCTAAGTTGAATTTTGTCCTTGAGGACGTCATTGAGGAGGATTCTGGAAGTGGCGGTGGAGAAGAGACATGACACCTAGTCTCTCCATCGAGGTAGGAAGCCTTTTTCTAGCAGGTCAAGCAAGTAGTCACAATGGACCGAATCAAAAGCTTTTGCAATGTCAAGTTTTAGGAGGAGAGATGGTGCTTTATTTTGATGGTATCTTCTCGCCAGGTTGTGGACATATAAGAAGTTGTCCTAGATGCATCTACCCTTAATGAAAGTGCTCTGGATTGGCGAGACAAGCTCATTCATAAAGGGTGTGAATCGCAATGCCATGATCTTGGCAATAATTTTGGAGATGCTATGTATGAGGCTAATCAGTCTAAAGTTTGACGTAGCTTGAGCTCCCCCCTTCTTTGGCACCAAAATCAAATTCGCCATGTTTGAGCAAGGAAAGTTGTTTGTTATGAGATTGAAGAAACCTTGTAGGGCAGCCATAAGTTCACCTTTTATAATGTCCTGGCATGTGCAGTAGAAGTTCCCATTGAATCCATCAGGTCCCGACGCTTTGTCTACCGGTAGCTCCAGGATGGCAGCATGCACCTCTTCTTCAGTGAAAGGACCAGCTAGGGTGTGCAGGTCCAGCTGGGTAGTTAGAGGATGTCTCAATTGAATGAGGTGGTTCTAGGTGATCTATGTCCAAGACGTGGTTGAAATGGTAGAACATCACATCTGTTTTGTCCTCGTGTGTAACAACCCAACCTTGACCCCTAGAGAGCTGCTGGATAAAGTTCTTTCACCTGTGTGATTTATTCAAATGTGGAAGAATTTTATATTTGCATTTCTCTCTCTTAGCCAGATGAGGTTGAAGTCACCTAAGAACAACCACTTGATGCCATTCGGTGGTTGTGCAAGGCGTAGTTCTGCTAAAAACTTTCCTTTGCCCCTGTTTGTTGATGGGCCATATATCGTTGTCATTACGAAGTATGTGGCTTACTCCTTGATTTTTACATCCGTCGTTAGGCAGTAGTCATCGCGGCGACAGTTGGAGATGTCAACAGTATCGCTATTCTAGAGGATTAGGATGCCTCGACATGTGTTATCTGCTAGCAGGAAGAAGTCATGTAGCCTATTGCCACCCAGGGACTTGGCCTGAGTTTGGTCTACCGTGCTTAATTTTGTCTCTTGGAGGCAAGCAATGTGACATGGGTTCGCACTAATCATTTTTTGAACAGTCACACGGTGGGCAGGAGAGTTAAGGCCCCTCATGTTCCACAGAGAATTGCTAGATTAGGCCCCAACATTACGTAGGCAAACACTTATGTAGGCTGTAGCAGGTGATGGCAGTGCCGGTTTCATGCAATGCATGCAGGGAGAGGCAACAAAGAATGCATTGATAGCAGGGCTATTAGAAGATTAACTAGTGATAGCTTGCATAGAAACCATTCTACCAACAGCATTGCGGTCCACAAAAGGGGTAGATAGGTACATAGCAGTTTGGTACACAACTGAATTCGGTAGCAGAAGCAACATCAAAAGCACTAGTGGCTTTGGTTGTATTCCTATAGGGTGAAGGCCCCATTTCCAGGGTTAGCCTTCTAGGATAAGTTAGTTGTCTATGGTTGGGATGTGACATATTTGCTAGTTTCTGTCACCTCATTTATCTTTCGCTTTTGCTAAACTATGTCATTACATGTTTTATTTGGTCGATCGGCCCTAGTGTTGTAAACTCCGCCGTTTACGCTTATTCGCTATCTAAATGCACTACTTTGTTCTAAATTTATTGTGTATGGATGTGATATGAATGTTGTTGAATATGTGTAGTAGCCACTAATCATGGGACTAGCACAGTAAACATGTAGGGTTCGAAATGCAAGTTCCAAGTCCTGACAATATGTTTCGTTAGGTTGATAGAAGGTACAATTGCAGTACAAACTCTATTTCCAAAATACATACTTGCACCATGTGTTGGGCGGACAATGAACCCGCAGCCCACTCTCATAACCTATCCCTCGAAACTTGCATATACATACTATTCGGTTAGCTGCAGGAAGAGTAATCATGGAACGACAAAGAATGTGGTAATTGTATGTACCGGTATCATGTGTTGGATGGACGATGAACCTCCAAGGTACTTCACTGTAGGGTACTCGCTTGTGGTAGTCCGCTTGCTTCGGTGGACCGTGGTACGGTGCTATCGTCGATCATACCACAGGTGCAAGTGGTTGGTTAGTGCGTACATGTCGTAATGAACCTCCCAATCTCAGATAGGCAAATCAACATCACTGCCTGGAGTGCCATGTGCCTCAGGCTGCCTCTATGATGAGGACAGATGTACAGTGCTCTGACATCCACCCCCGGTAAGAAACCTTCATCGAGCACGTGCAAAGGGGTCGAGCGTCTTGTGGTCGAAATCTACATCTGATAAGTTGAGTTGTTTTTCTTCTGGTTTAAGATTTGTTTTCAGGTATTAAAAAGCGGGGACAATCATTTACCTCCTCTGAGTACTGGTATTCGATCCTACAAGAAGACTCCAAATGAAGAGCAACTTGAAATTGCTTGGAACCGTTCAATGTTAGGAACTTTACACTGACAACAACAAACTGCCGGAATTCAGAGATCAACACAATGCAGGGAATACATTTTCAGGCCAAAAATCATGAATTCCGGTAAAAATCGGTTTTCTTGGCTCATCCTAAAAAAACCCAAATCGACCAAAATATTCGGCCTATTTTGAAATTTTCCCAGCCCAAGGATAGACATGGCCACATGCCCCCCTGAGTTCCCGAGTCACCGATGGTCCCTCCCATCCTCCAATCGGCGACAGTGATTCAATCTCCCTTTCTCCGTCGACTCAATCCCCCTCTAATGCCGGCACCGACTCCCCCTCTCTTCCCGGCGCCGCCTCCCCATCCAATGCCAGCGCTCTACTTGCTGGTCTCCCTGACCACCACCCTCCTCACCTCCACCCTTCATTCCCTGCTGCTGCTCCTCCGCCTCTTTCTCCCCTTCCCTTGCCACCCAACCCCAGAGCCACCACCGCAGCCGCGCGTCTCTATGAGTACCAAGTCCGGCACTCACGGGGCGGCGGGCGGCACACGTCTTCAAGTACCCCATGCGCTACGTCCTCATCCACGGGGAAGGCGGCGTCATAGGGGGGCAGCGTCGGGAAGAGAGATGGCCATGGCGCGTATGCGGCCGCCGGCAGGAAATTGGTACGTGGGGCCGATGTGGATTCCAAAATTTTCAAATTTAACTAAATTTCTTGAATTCAAATTGTGTGTTTAATTTTTCGGACGAAATTTTCAGAAAAAACCGAAAATTTTGAAATTTTCGATATTTCGAAGGGGTCCAAATTTTTCTATACCGAAAAATGTTTTTCCTGGCACAATGTTGTGACTACATTGGAACCACTGAAGAACTGAACAGGAAGTAGTCACCAAGAACTAGGGGTGCAAACGGGTTGGGTTAATCCCGACCGATCCTACATCGAATCTGATTGGTACCGAATCCGGAGAAAAAATATGGGTTAGGATATGGTAACAACAATATCTGTCCGAATCCAATACATCTTCAAGTTTGATTTCAGGTTAGTGCTACTATTTGACGTTTTATTTTCTTTTGCAATGGTAAAATAAAATCTTTCACATCAGCTATTAAGTAGTAACATCAAGTTCTTGACAGTACGTCCTCCTACTCTATTTGTTGTACTGCATGCATTTCTTACAAACATGAGAGACCATGTGGTGGTCATCCCGTTGAGAATGATGAGTAATTGACATCGTTTTAGTAAAGTCAAGTTTGAGTTGGTTGGTTCGGACCCTGACGTTGCGTGGCGTAACGGGCTCGGTCGGACTCGGTCGAACCTAGTCGTATGGGTTTAGATTGCATATTCTCACGACTCGGCTGTGTTTGATCTCTATTTACGCTTTCATGTATCGGCGGTGCTATTTGACGTGTTTCTTGTCCGTGTGACCGCAGGACGCCGAGGCGCAGTCGTGGCGAGACACGGTGGACCGGACTAGGCGCAGTGGCGCCGAGGTCGAACGGTCATGATGTGTCAAGACGACGTGGACTCGATGTGGTTGCGGCGCGCGAGACAAGGAGCGAAACTTCCCGGAAGGTGCGGGGGCGAACGGGAATTTCGCAAGGCTGCACAAGCGGGAGACAGCGCCGTTAGGGTTTAGCCAGCGTAACGGGTTGGAGACCCGTTAGCCAAAGGCTATAAATAGAGGTGAGGGACTGCATACCCCTTAGGACACAATAGAGTGAGTTAGGGTTTTAGAGCTCATTTTATCTCTTTGTGTGTTGTGTTCCTCCCAAGAAGAGCTCTTGGTGTTCTTGAGTGTGTTCTTGAGAGATGGAGAAGGGAAGGGAGAGTTGATTCCTGATGTGATCTTTTCCCTCGTGCTAACGTCCATACGTATGGAAACTTTTATGTAATCTCTATGCTTATGGAAATGAAAATCTGAAATTTATTTCTTCTCTTCTTCTCTGTTTTCCTTCGATGTCTCTTTTGAGTGATTCTTGAGCTTTTTGCGTTTTGGTTTGATTCTTGCTGGGGAGTGGCAAAATGGGTTGCTTTATGATGGAATTGCATTTCTACACCCTTTGGTCACCTAGTTCCAAGAACAAATCGAGTTTAATTTCAGTTTTGGATTTTTGACCTTCTCTGTTCGTATTTTTCCTTCTCTAGGGTTTGAAGTGGTTTCTTGATTTTCTCCGCGAGATGGCTTGAAACTTGGCATGTAAAATCCAGAAGCTATTAACTTGTTATCCTCAAAGTTTTATGGCCAAAGAATCAAAGGATGGAGAGAAATTTGGAAATCACACTTCTTTTCGGTTCTTTGTCAGTTTTATGTCCAGACTTTGTTTCTTTGTCTAGTTGTCTGAATTTTCTTGCTTCTAAGGTCACCCTGCTATTTAGTTCTCAGCCTCTTTTGTCAACCCCGAGAGAATCCACAAGAACTCAATCTTTCACTGCATTCGAGTCCACTTCTGAATTTACTACCGAAAACTGCAATCTGCTTTCAGTCAAACGAGCAGCAGATTCAGTCTTGCTTCGGTTTGTCAGGTTCTGAATCAAACTGCATTTCGGCCAACAGTAATTACAGTTTTCAGCTTCTTTTGGGTTCTGCAGTCCAGATTTCTTAGCTTTTTCTTTTGCTGCCGTTCCCTGCTTTGCAGATTGCTGATTTCGGTTGAGCTGTACTTACTGTTCGCAGTTTTGTGCTGTTCGGTTCTGCAGAAAAGAAAGAAGTTCTTTGCTGCAGTTAGTCCACTCAAAAAAGGGCTTTCAGATTTTCGTTTCTCTGCAGTTCTGTTCTCAATCCATTGCAATCAGGTTGCTGCTGTTTTCAACCGAAAACCTGCTGCAGTTTTTTCTGTTCGATTTGCTGTCTTTTGTCTGCATTTCTATCGGCGAAACGGCAACTTCTGCTCTCAGTTTCCAGTGTGTGCTGTGCTGTTTTTCTGTGTATTTTCAGCAGCTGCAGTAAGTAAGTTTCAGTTCAAAACTGCTCAGATTTTTCAGCCTTAAAATGCAGATTTCTGCCAACAGTTTTTAGTCTGTGTTTCCTCTCAATTGGCTGATCTGTTTTTGATCTCGTTTTCTCTTCGAGCTTTTGTTTTGGAAGTGGGTCTGAGTTGTTCTACAGCATAGCAAATGTTTGCATTTCTTCTCTGCCAACAACATTTAGACTGCTCTCGGACCTGCACTGTGCATTTTCAGTTTACTCATTTCGGTTACTCATTTCGGCTGCTGCTCTAGACTCCATTCTCCGAAAAGTCTGTTTCACTGTCTTATGATTGTTTCTTTATTTTCAATGAGCTTCTTACTTCTTAGCTAGTGTAGCTATTGGAGAAGAAATTAGTTGAATATTTGAGGGGCGATTTTTACAGGCACCATTCACCCCCCTCTGTTGCCATTTCCGATCCTACAAAACAAGTAGGGGTGCAAACGGCTCGGGTTAATCCCGACCGATCCGGGACCGAATCCGATTGGTACCGAATCCGGAGAAAAAATATGAGTTAGGATATGGTAACAACAATATCCGTCCGAATCCGATCCGTTTGCACCCCTACCAAGAACACACCTAGTCTCCCTGCACTTGATCTCACTACAGTTGCAATGCGCCAATTATTACAGTTCACAGTAGTCAGTTGGACTGTCGTCCACCGAACATTGGCCTCATGAACCTGTCGTCGAACTTCCTCCAGTAGATGTGTACTGTGTGAACAGGCCTCTCCATAAGCATAGATATGCTTCTCCATAAGCATAGATATGCTTCTCTTGGCTTGGAGGAAGCCACTTCCACTTCCGGATGCGTCTTCAGGTGAAAGAAACGGCAGGGTAAAGTCATCCTTTGGGGAGTTACTGCCTGTACTATGGCCTCCAGCGAACGATATTGCCTCCTGCTGTCGATGATGTGGGAGCACCGCGCTTATCAGAGGCCTTGTCAAGAAGCCAAACACCTGAAATGATGTGATATGTTTCAGCTTCCTAAAGTCTGAACTTCGAACTAGTAAGAATAGTATTGCATAACCAAAATTGTCGGATTCAGTAAGATACCAGAGTAGTGAAAAATACTACAATTATGGTACTTGTGATGAAGGTCGCGTGAACTGGATCCAATGTTACACCTGAAAATGTGAACTGCAAGCATGCAGGTTCAACACATCAATGTTAACATCTACTCATGTGCATAACATAGTTAACCAGAAGACAATCAATACCTGATTATATGCAAGTGCGATTGAAACAGCCCCTCTCATGAGCCCAGCCCACCAAATCACAACCTTGACATGTTTAAAGAATTTCAAGTACATCATTTAATAGATGTTCTACTAGAGAAGATTGTGAATTGCTTATCAGTCAATGCAAGAGTTAATGAGTGAAAATCATCGCCTTAGAAGCAACCTGGTGCTTGAATGTGATTGGTGCTCTTTCAGAAGTCCCACTCATGTAATTTGACAAAATGGATAGAGGGAAAACAAATGCGGCTCGTCCCAATAAAATGAGTGATATGATGATGCCAAAGATACCAACTGATGTCTTAAAGCTGCCAAAATGACAAAATGATGGGTCTGTGACATGTTTTGAGGTAACTCAAGAAAAACTGATTACATGTAACCATTTTGGGACCGCACAAGATAGCGAAAAGCTAGACCCCCGAATGTTTTGACGCTCACCTTGCCTTTGATGTTTTCCACTTATCAATGTCAAGTGCATCCATACCAACATAGAGAAAGATGAATGTCTCAGCTATAAATGACAACATTGCAAATGTGTGCCTGCAATGACATTCATCACACCAAATGTGTAATTATTTTCTAACAATATAATCTTAAGTTCCATTAATTAGAATTAACTAAAATACACCAGGCAAATGCTTTAAAAGTGATACTAGTAAACATTAATACAGAAATGTGACACCAATATCCTAGTACCTGGTCGTGATTCTTGAGCTCTCTGTGACATTATGCCACGCGTAATGGGACATGACAATGCCGCAAAAGAACACAGTCAAAATGCCACTCAAATTTAGCAACTGCCCAAATAGATGGATGAAGCATTCTTCAGGTACATAATGAAAGCAAATTTAAATGACAACAATTATCTTGGACACCCTTACCTCTGCCAGCATATATGATAAATAAGCCATGAGAGCTATCAAGGCTACCTCGCGATCAGTCGAATGCCTACAGAAATAAGGGGAAGACATTCAAATATAAAAAGGGGAAGAAGATAACCATGAACCAGATCATGATCTAACAGCTTGTTATACGCACCAACCAAAATACAGAGCTTTGAGAACATAAGCAGTTAATAGCCCAATCTGATAATTTTTAGCAAAACATAAGTAACACAAGTAATTAGGCTCCATAGTTCTGAAAAAAGGTGCAACACCACTATTATATTAAAAAACTGAGATATCAGGAAGATTTTTCCTTACTGTAATTCCAAGCACAGTGCTAGTTAAGAACAGATAGAGAAAATCTGAAATAACTTTTAGCGCTACCCCGCCTTTGAGCTTAGTGATATCCAGATTCTTTATAGCATTAAAAAGTACAACTGATGTTGCATCATTGATGACTCCTTCCCCAAACACCAAGCTGTACAACCTAGGTGTCTCGTCTTGGCTTATGACCTGAATTTGAGCTTGAATGATTTAGCATTTGCATTAAAACAAATATTGAGAAATATGTTCAAATTTAGAATGTAAGCATCTAACAGACCTGCAATGTGCACACGGTATCTGTTGAAGAAAATATTGCTCCCAACGCTGCCATTGTAAGTCAGATCAGCACTGATTTGAACCAATAGGGAGAAGAGACAAAAAAATCACAAATGAAGAAAGACAGACCTAGATAATCCACAGCGTCAAGTTTTCCAAAACCAACTTTTGGGAAGAGCCAATAGCAACCTGATATCAAGAAGTACGTTTTTTTAGCAACAAATAGCTAATCTAATGCAGAAGAAATCACCATGACAAAGTGAAAAATGGTGAATTTTGAACTCAATTTATTCTGCAAGCTTGCACATTTGTATTTGTTCTTACGGCATGGACCAAAATGTGCTGTATGTATGCTTAATATCTACAGAAAGGCCGAAGAATTAGTAACTGACCTGCTGAAACTATTGCAACTGAGATGAAAACCCCGAATACCCCAAAGGACATGATGGTGAGAAAATTATGGAAAAACTGCTTCTTCTTGACCTGGAACCTATAAACAAGAGCCATACACAGACTCCCAAACACTCAATAAAGTAGCTGATTAAAACATTCAATTAGGCCATTATGGAACTGTGGAACTTACATACCCAGCGTTGAAGATTATAGGTGGAAGAACGTAGATGAAGAATAGTTGCTCATCAAACCTCAGGATGTGCGAATTCCTGCCTTTACTCAGCAGAAATATGATCGCTCCAACAATGCACCCCTGCCAAAATAGTTCACGTAATCAATACTACTTGTTACCACCCGCTGCATCCTGGAACATTTTAGTTTCGCTAAGCAAGGATAAAACAGCCAGTCAAGGTGCCAATCTCTTTTGCAATAGTATCTGAGTCTCTCACTCGAATTATCAAAACACTCTCTTTTGGAACCTAGTCAACTGTCTAAAAACTCAAAATTTGGTGCTCCATATAACAACAGCAGGTGCACCACTCAAGGAAGTGTGCAAAGTTCTCTCTTAATAGAAGCTAAATTCCATCCACTTATCATATCACTGAAAAAGAGGCCCTTAAATCCACAGCCTCATGTTTGATACATACCACAACTGAAGATGCTAAGGGGTAAGCTAACAACAATAAATACTCATGTATGGTTGATGGTTCAGCATTTGTTTTGAAGCTCAAATTCGTAATTCAACAATCGGGGAGCCAAAATTCACTAGTGCACATATATTTAATTACTGGGAGCGGCAGATTCCTCAAGAGATGGTGCACTGAACACATGAGAAATAGGTCATGCCGATCTCTGAAAAATAGCATGACGCCTTATACTAGTCAGAGACGGCGGTGACAGATTGAGACGTACGATGAGAAGCGCGGTGATGGACTCGTTGACCCATTTGTTCTCCTCGAGGAGGTGGCCGGCGATGAGGCACAGACACAGCACCGCCGTGAACACGCATATCGACACCACCGTGACGCTGCTCCCTCCCGTCTCCACCGCCACGACGAGCTCCTCCCACCGCGCCGCCATGCACGCACTCCTTTCTCACTCCAGAGCTCTTCAGATCACCGCCTTCTCTGCTCTGCGCTCTCGCTCTCTCTCTCTCTCTCTCTCTCTCTCTCTCTTCTGCTGCTGCCGTGTGACGGGTGATTTTGGCGCGAAGCGGGGGAGTCGGGCCCGAGGCCACGGAGGCACACGTGGCGGGGATGCCTGCGTGCCACGTGGGCTTGTGACGTCCCACGCTGCCACGTCTGGATTCTGGGAGTGGGAGGAACCAGTGTTGCCGCTACTGACTGGGCCCCGTGTACTCGGCCGTCGTAATGGGCTTCAAGTGTCTTTAGGGTCAAACTGAAGGGTATAACCGAGAAGCCCGTTTCCTCTGAAAAAAAGCGATTGGAGCCATATTGATTTTTAGAGGGTACAACACACGGGTGGAAAGTGGATACGAATTATTCGTATTATTTAATTATCATATTTGATAGGATGTAAATAGAGTATGAATTTTTCTATCCGATTAACACTTTCTATCGTATAGAGTATAAATTTTTTATCCGATTAACACTTTCTATCGTATTCATATTCGAATTCACGTAAAAAATATGGATGCGAATATAATATAAACTTTAACCATCCGAAATATTTTTTTGGACTATCTGTATCCGTATCCGTATTCGTATTCGATAAAATAATAAACATATTTTTATTACAATACTATTAATTAGTTAGACAAGTTTTTTTAATTGAACATGAATTCATATTTCTTTAGGTGAAGTAAATGAATTAAAATGATTAAGCGTGATTGTACGAGAATGAAATGTCATTAATGTCTTCATACTACATAAGTTATAAGCATATCTGAATCTGACCGAATTGAGTAGATATTCGATTCGAATTTATATCCTACATTTGTTCGGTCCATATTTGTATACGATATTTGTTCGATTCATATTCAAATTCAAGAAAAAAATATAGATACGAATATGGTTTGAGCACTATCTGATCTGTATTCGATCCGTTTTCATCTCTACACGTGTATACATAACTCACATTACATTTACACCATCATACATATACACATGTGTAGATGTTCTCTAACGCACGTTTAGAAATTTCAAGAAGATACCAAGACCAAATTCTAATTATTTAGGTGAGACACATTTAAAGATTGAACTCAGATGAGCTACGTACATTACAACAGCACTAGTCACTCGAGCTACACTCAGTCTCCTCGAGCTCTATTGATTTATGATGATGTACTCCCTCCGTCCACAAAAATATAGGTTATTTTTTTGCTTTTTACGGTCTCCGATGCAAGACTTTGACTATAATTTATTATCATAATATACTAGCAATAACAATTAAAAATATATTCATTATAAAAGTATTTTGTAAGATAAATTCAATGGTATTATTTTTATATAGTCAATCTATATACTTTAATATATATTAATAGTTAAAATTTGAAAAGATTGACCATACAGAACTCACAGCGATCTATTTTTGTGGACAGAAAAAGTACTAAGTAAGATGAGTTGGATCTACAAACTAGAAGCACTTCTAATGCGAAGGAATTGAACGCAAGAAAGTTAAAGCAAACATTAAGGCAAAACTTATGTATGGACGTGTGTCCTCTGGCCCATCGGGTATGCCTCCATATCTATTGCCTTCATTTCCTCCATCTTCGGTTAGTATTCTCTGCCGCTTTGCATCGGATTATGATCCAACTTTCCATCTGGCTGTCGACTTGGACCTGTCGATTTCTCATGCTTTTCAAGCTGATAAACATGTTAACCCTAGTCAACCAAAATTTGGAGCCAACACAAGGATTGGATTCGGGACAAAACCCAGCTGCTATGATTGGGGCATGTACTAGTTGACTAATGCCCCACTCATTTCGGCTTCGGCTTCTAACTTCTGGCTTATTTTTCACTATTCATAAATTTCGCCTAAAAGATCCAATAAGATCACATCTCAACCGTGAACAAATATGAGAAGTTGCAGATATGGAGGGTCAAAATTACACTAGAACATTGAGCAAATTTGATGCAGGGTTAAGGTGGGAAAAAAAACTTAAATGCATGGGGTGAAGGACATGTAAAAGGAAGAGAAGGTATCATGGGATGAGAGGCAAAAAAAGTATGATTGCTTTATTAGAAGCCGAAGCCCAAAATCTGGCAAAACTGAAGGACCATATAAGAAGGTCCAGAGTTATGTTATGATGAATTATTGCTATTTGAGAAATGTGGAAATTTGAATTGCAAATTTGTTAGATTTTTTGATCGACCGGCAGTCAAACCGGTCTGATTGGCAAAGGGGAGTGGTCGGACCGGCCCTCTCCAGTGGTTAGATCCGTGGCCAAAACTGGTCTAACCGGCTCCTGTCAGCGGTCTAACTAATATGGGGGTGTGGTCAGACCAGCTGGCAGTGTTGCTTTCGGCTAATTTTTAAATTTAGGGAGATTGAGTCTTGCGATGACTTTTGTCGACCTAGGTTGGTGCATATATGTTGCATGAGCATATTACAGCTAACATGGGTCAAGTTGTGAAGAACTTATGCTCGGAAATGATTTCTTTGTCTTTAGATATGCATGGTCGCTTGGAGTCAACCATAGTCAACAGCGAGGATCGAGGCTATGCTCATATAGGAATCGATGCCCAGCATGATCAAAGATACCGAGTGAGATGACTAAGCTCAAGCATGACACGAAAAAGATGAAAAATATTGAAGAAAAGTTTGAGTGGCGAGTTGCACCATATAGCTTAGTCGGTCCAAATGAGATGTGGTCCGATGAAACCGGAATAGGAGAGACTTGACGATGCGTGGAAAGCCAGTGGTGCATCTACACGTGTTAACCATGATGATTGCTTGCAATAGAAAATAAAGACTGAGTCAAGAAAGAGTATTTTTGATAAAATGACAAAAATACTAGAAACTACCTTAGATCAAAACCATGGTGCTTGAGCGGCGCTTGGAAAGACGATTTAGATCAAGGAGAAGCTAAGAAGATCAAATTAGATTAAGGCTAAAGATTTAGCCAATTCGGGCTTTATATGCTTTGAAAAGCGTGTGTAAGTAAAATGTGTGAGTAAAACTCATATTGTGTGGGGTTATTAGGTTTTCCTCATAGATGCTAAATGAAAAGTATCCATTAGAGTTAGATGGGGCTGGTTGCCTTGTCTATTTAACGGTTGGAATGTAGATTTGCTAGTTAACCATCCAATCATTCTCTCTTGCTCATTGAAGCCAATTGTTCTAGGGTTACTATTTGAAAGAAGTTGAGTTTTGTGGTGTGCTCTTTTGTACTCCAGATGGAGTGGTTGTAAACATTCATTCTTAAGTAGCAATAATCAATTTTTATTCATCTCTCATGGATTCATCTTGTGTTGATTGATTTATTCTTGACTTGGTTAGTTTTGCCCTTCTTTCTCTCCCCTTTTTGATCTTGCTATACTAAGGACGTATAAGTGGTAGAGGTTACTCTTAAAAATTAATTCCCATCTATCTATCTAGACATTAGATTATAAGTTCATGAAGTTGCCTGGTTCTTGATTGGATTTGGCCTCTCCAAGTGATTTCTTGACTGAGTGTTTTTGCCTTGATTTTTTTGTGTTCTTGCTTACTGTGACATGTGAAAATATATCTAAAATCATCTTGGCTATCTTTTACCCACGAGCAAGTCATATTCACTATTTTTTATTTTTGCCCGGTCTTGGTGTCATCTTACTTAATCTTGAAAAAGATATGAACTTTGACATAAATTTTTATGATTCTTGGTTGGAATAGGTTTCTGAGACTTTGAGCAAGGTATGTGCAAAATTTTATATCATTGGAGTTGTATTTTTAGGGTTGTATCAAAATTTGAATTGTCTTAGGTTAAAATCGCAGTCAGACTGCCCTGTTCCCGGTCCAAACACCCAGGGACCGATCAAACCTACTTGGCGTTAGCGATCTGATCACCAGGAGGTCAGACCGGCCCAGGTAGCTGGTCAGACCGTCAGGAGTTGGTTTGTTTTCAGTTTTTGATTTCTTGAGCAATTTAATTTAGATTTTTGGCTGTTGATTCAGACTCTGTAGTTATTTGAGTAAACAATTAAAAATATTTAAGAAAATTTTGAGTGTCACTATTCACCCCTGTTGCCTTTCGATCGTTCGAAAACACACTCGTTTTATGAGATCCGGGCTCTTCTAGAATCAACTTCTCCTGAAACTGGCTTTTAGAGACTAAAGCCAAACAGGGCCTTGGCGTGTTTGCCGATCTCACTTCGTCGAAGGAATGATGCCAAGGATGGTTAGTACGGCCTCGCTTTCCATTCAGCTAAACCTGCCGTAATAGAGTAAGTACTATATGCTGCAGTTGTCGTTGTGTGCTTATCAGAGACTGTACTGCAGGACAGGACGTACGCTCACGTTACGGTCTTGTCAACCGTTTGATTAAAACATCCGACGGTCCAGATCGAGAGCCTCCGTGAAGCGAAAAAGATAGATAACTGATTTCTCATCCAATGGTGATCCGGGTGTTGTTGCTGATCTTGTTCCGAATTCGCACAGCGTGCGATTCCGAGCTTCACTACTTAGCAAGTAGTAGTAGTACTGCATTTCCTTTTTTTTTTTTTGGAGCAAGCTTAGCTTAGGGGCTTGTTTGACAACGGCTGCGGCTTATGACTTTTGGCTGAAATTTTTGAATTTTAGCTGTTTACAATATAGATTACGGAGAGAGATACTCACTTGCAATTTTAGATGGTATAAATATTGAGCTTTTAACGTGTACATCGTTTAACTTATAGACACCGTCTTAAAAAAATACTCAGTTTAAAAATCCCAAAACCACTAACTTCGGAGAAAAAAAACCGGCCTAACTTCGAAAGATGCTCCAGAGTCCAACCCAACAACTACTATTTGAGAAGACTCGTTTGTTGGCCTGTATAATTACTTCCAAAGATGCTCCAAAGTCCAACCCAACAACTACTATTTGAGAAGACTTGTCTGTTGGCCTGTATAACTAATGTATACCGTTTCTATTTAACAAGAGCAAAGCCCAAATCCATCCTGGACCATCTTGGCAAGAAAAGAAAATTGTTGGCCAAGTTGGAGTAGTTTTAGTATCTCAAAATGTTGGATCAGTGGTGGCGTACGGGCGACGCAAGCATGATCCATTTTTGGAAATACCTTTAGAGGCGCGATTTTGTATTTGAAGTAAAAGTTAAAAAGGATTACTTTGCAAAAAAAAAAAACCACGGTAGCACGGCGCTGATCGACGTAGCATAGCTCTTACACAACTACTAGATCTATCCCCTAAAAAGCCCTACTAGATCTATCAGTTTTCAATTAACCCTCACGGCTAATTCCTTATGCTGTTCGAGCTAGCCCGGTGTCGCCACGCGCGAGGACAGGGGAACGAACGAGGAATTTACTGATGGCACAGAAGCATGCAGCGCCCTGCCCGTGAAGCCATTCAACACATCTCTCCAAATCGCATGCCATGCGCCATTATATTTAACTGCGGTCTGGCCCACCATCACCGCCACAACCATACGGGTATTTTTACACTACTACAGAAAGTCTAATACTAGACGATCAATTACAGATGGTTTGACAAAATCGTCTGTGACCGACACTAACACAGACGGTTTTAATTTAAACACCGTCTGTGTAGGCGGTGTCGAAGAAAACGAGTATCACAGACGGTTGCTAGCAGTCACACTGCACATCACTTCAATCTCCGTAGATTGTTATATCATATAAACACAAGATTAGATACCGTATTCTCAGTAATTATATCTAACATATGATCCATCTAATCAATACAAATATTTTGTATTAATTTCTTCCTCTCCCCTCCCACGTTCTCTACTCTCACCGCCGCATCCTTCCTATCCTACACAACTCCTCCCTCCTCTCCCTCTTGCACACTCCTCCCTCACTTCTGATAGCCACCGCCTCATCCCTCATGCTCCGCCCACCTTCTCCTCCCAGATGTGATCGGATCTACACCTGCAGCATCAAGTCCGATCGAATCTAAGACATTACTATTGAGGTGAGGAAGACTAGCGCGTGGGCGGCGAGGTGAGGCACGCGGGTGGCGCGAGGAGTGCGGCTCGTGTGGAGACGACGATGCGCGTGGGCCGCACGATGAGTAGGCGGCAAAGCGAGTGTGCGCGGCGGAATGAGCGTGGCTTGTGCGGTGACAGCGAGGTGTGCAGGCCGCTCATTGAGCGTGAGGGCAGCGCAATGGTGAGGCGAGCGTGGGTAGCGGCCTGGAAGCCAAAGCGGGGACAGCAGCAGACGTGGAGGTGGGTAGCGGCCTGGAAGCCACAGCGGGGACAGCAACAGACGTGGAGGTAGGCTCCGGCGACAAAGACAATGAACGGGCAATGCGGACTGGCTCCCATGAATAATGTATTTTTTTATTGTTCTTGTGTTGAATTGTATGCCCAAGTAATGTCTTACATGAGACACCGCTTCTCTTTCTCTTCTTTAATTCTCTCCACCTCAACAATAATCCTAGTTGACATGCTTATTAATGCTATGGACATTACTGATATAGGACCATTAAGAGTGCCCTCGGTACTCAATTATTTGGTTCACATCTCTTTCCTTAAATAGGTTCAGCCGAAATCTAATACAAGATTATTCACTTGCAAGTGAGGTATGCCCCAATTGAATTTGACAATCTCAGTGTTTCATGTGGTAAGAAAATGTCTTTGTCAAGTATGTGTGTGTGTGAAATACTTTCTACATATGTTCTAGAATGTGTTTTTTTCTATCTATATATATATATATATATATATATATATATATATATATATATATATATAGGGTATTTATAAAATACGCTAAAACTATGAACTCCTTTACAAGTTTTTCGTGTGGTTCACATTGGAGTATCTTATAATTAGTATACAAATATACCTAAAGTGATAAAGGAGTATTTCAAGTTTGTTTAGGTGGTATATTAGAGGTGGGTGTAACTACACCGGTGTAGAAGGTATTTTCATATATATATATATATATATATATATATATATATATATATATATATATATATATATATATATATATATATATATATATATATATATATATATATATATATATATATATATATATATATGAAAATACCTTCTACACCCGGATATAGTTACACCCACCTCTATATATATATATATATATATATATATATATATATATATATATATATATATATATATATATATATATATATAATGGGCGATATCCAAGGTATCCCTTTTTCTTTGTGATCCCTTTTCTGGTCACAAGGCATCAGCTACCCTTGTCCACGATCTTGCTGTGCCCTGTAGTTCGGTGCCTGCATGCATGCCTCAATCAGACACAACATGTGCGCAGGCCGCATGAAACCCTAGCTTCTCCCTCTCCTGGATGCTCCTATACAACTGCAACGCAATTGCACTAGTGACCATCACCTGATCTCCACCGTCTAGTCTATTTATATAAGATACAGCCGATAGATTTCGGTTAAAAATAAATAACAGTAGCTGTAAAGTAGTTTTTAGAAGGACATTAGAGATAGAGAAAATAAAGAAAAGATACATATATAAGATAAAAATGAGAGAAATAAAATACATGATACACCTGTAATTCTTTATTTTATTTTTTAAGCAAGACGAAAACCAGACCGGTGAAAAAACGTTCCGAGAAATCGGGTGATGCTGGCTTCTAGCGCCCTCTCTCCTTTTCTCTCTCATCCCACCTTATTTTACTGCTCTCCTCTCCTAGCACGTTCGCTCCTTTTGGTGCATCTCGGCATCTGCCCCGTCGTGCTTTCTTGCGGCCGTTATCTCTGCCTCTCAGCTTCTTGGTTCTTGGTCGATCGATTGTGAGATCGATGTCGTCTGACCTGTGCACCGTGGCAATGTCGTCGGCGGCCGTCTCTTGCTCCTCCAAGGAGCCGCAGCCGCCGTCTTCCGTTGATGGGAGGGAGAGGGAGCGGGAACGGGCGGAGGAGAGCGGCGCCGCCGCGGAGGAGCACGTCGACGCGATGGGCAAGAAGCTCAGCGAAGAGGCGTCGCTGTGCCGCGCCGAGGAGGAGGCGGAGGCGGAGGACGAGGACGAGGGGAAGGCGGCCGAGGCCATCGACCTCGGCCCCAGGATCAGCATCAAGGACCAGCTCGAGAAGGACAAGGTTCTTGAATTCCCTTTCCTGCTTCTCAGCTTTTTCTCGATGCAATTGTTCAACTGTTCTCTCTCTTTCTTTCATGCTGTGGCTGATTATGCAGCAGCAGTAGTTTAGTTAGTGCTTAGCTTGTTAAATTTCTCACTTAATTTCTTGCTGCCGTTGTCCATGGTGTTGTTAATTCGTAGGATGATGAGAGCCTCAGGAGATGGAAGGAGCAGCTCCTGGGCAGCGTGGACTTCAACTCTGTGGGAGGTATTGATCTAACCTGCATCCTGCATAACTTTGCCAAATCGTTCCAAATTTACTTTCCGTTTGTTCATTTGGTTGCTTCGTTGGATATTGTACTGTCATGTGAACGTGGTGGCCAAAACAGAATACTAGGATACTACTACACATCATTTTGCAACTTTGCATGATTGCATCGCGTCGCATGTGATCACCATACGATTGATCTTTCTGCTGTCTTGTGAACTGCTAGCTTGCTTGTTCCTTTACGGGTAATTATGATCCGTTTTCTTTGGCATCGGCCGGCCGTGATGTTGTTTGGTGCTTTACTTGCATTCCCAACAACAAAAGAAGGGGAGAAAAAAAAGGGAATGAACACGACGTATCGCGCGTGTGAGAACCTGTTTCTTGGGTGCAAATTTGGGAAGGATGTTGATAAATATCACCTGAATATTTTTTTTCTAACTATCAAATAGATTTTTGACTATTGAATTAGAGATTTAACGACCATAAATTCTCCCTCCACCCCCTTTAAAAAAAATCTCCCCCTCCTAAAAAAGGGGCCGTTGAATCTCTAATCTAACGGTCTCAAATCTGGATGATTGTTAGGAAGAAAACATCCAAATGATGCCTAGACACACACATTTGAGAATCCCTGATGAGACATCATATTCGAACGCCCCAAAAGGGGTCGCTGTATTGGGTTAAGGCTATACGTGGTACATGACAACATAGGTACCACACAAGAGAAATTTTGCTGTACATTACACTGGTAGTAAGGCGTGGTAGTAGAAATTAAATCGGATAATCGATTTGACAAAAGTATTATAAATTTTTTGCTTTAAATATGATCTTTTAGGACATTATAGACTTTCCTTGGACATAATCTTAATCACCCTTGTCTCGTACGAGCGCTGCCGTCGCGGGCCGCCTCCTCGCGCACCGCCGCCTTGCCTGGTACGTGTTTGTATTGTTGTTTTAGTAGGTGTCAAACCCTTGCCCTGTTCCTAATTGACGTCGCTTTTTTAAAAAAGGGAAACCATATTCCGATTCCTAATTGGCTGATTACTCAACTAATCTACATTGTAGTGATGACGTAGATCACAAAAGTAACTAAATAGCAAGGTCATTGTTTTCTTGTTTTCGGGTTTACTGTTAACTCCATGGCAAAACTGGAGACATTTGAAGGATTAATGGTGGCCGGCGGAGCATGGGCCTTAGTGGATAGGAACTGAATAAGGGTAATTACAATTTTTACCTCTCGAGATATTTCTACTACTCGGTACTACTAGAAGAATAGAAGTATAACTAAATACTAGTTAATCTAATATATTAAATCGAAAAATGAGCTACTTATATTAAATTTAGCGTACTGTAAAAGAGCTCCGCAATCAAGCATTATACAAATCTTTGTCACACTGTTTAGGCGGCTCACACTGTGAGTTAACACGTTTGTGCGGATTTGGGAAAAAAAAGATTTGAGAAAAGCGAAAGATGCGTTATGCTGGGCAGTGCACAAAGGACGAGGGGGGTGTGCAGTGCCGTGGCCGTCTTTTCATGCCAATCATTTCTAACGAAAGTTTTCAGGCGAAGCTTGTACAGATGCTTTTGGTCGGCGCGTGCCTAGGTATCTTACATATACAAGTGTTGGTCAATTGCAATATCTACTAGTCAGGCTAGCTATGCCCTTAAAAGTTGAGAAAGATAATGATACAGTGTCTTCCAGTTGTGCAAAAAGAGTGGCGCACTGCATGATGATACATACTGGTGTCTTCCTTCTAGAGTAGTGTATTCAGTCACAAAAACCATGATTTCAGCTTGTCTGAACTCCGTGCACCAAACGAAATGAGTGCTGCTGAAAGAAATGCGAACAATCATGTCAATTTGGTCCAAATTATGTTTCGGAAATTTGATACAAATTAAAATGTTACATTTTATCCATTGCCACATGTCAGAGACGTTGGAGCCGGAAGTGAAGATCGTGAGCCTGTGCATCCTGTCGCCCGGCCGGCCGGACGTCTTCCTGCCACTGCCCGTGGAGCCCAACTCCAAGGGGGTGTGGTTCACCCTCAAGGAAGGAAGCGCCTACAGGCTCAAGTTCACCTTCTCCGTCAGCAGCAACATCGTCTCCGGCCTCCGGTACACCAACACCGTCTGGAAGACCGGCATCAAAGGTGCGCACCATTTTTTTACCACATTTTCTTCCCCGAAAAGGCTCGGCTGGGCTACGGAGTTCCTTGCACCATATCAGATGCAGTCCTGGTCTGTGACGTTGCATTTCCTCGTAGGAATGCGATATGGTTTGATTTGTTTGGATCAATCTTTGCAGTGGACAGCACCAAGGAGATGCTCGGCACGTTCAGCCCTCAGCTGGAGCCGTACACCTACGTGACGCCAGAGGAAAGGACTCCCTCTGGAATGTTTGCTCGGGGATCATACTCTGCAAGAACAAAGGTAAAGAAATCATCTGAAACATAACCGAGCAAAGTTTACCTGCATAATTCAGAGATCGACAAACGAGGCGTGTTTTTGCTTTCTTGCAACAGTTTCTTGACGACGATCGGAAATGCTACCTGGAGATCAACTACTACTTCGATATCCGCCGTGAGTGGCCGTCCAGCTGAGCGCACTTCTGAATCCCGATTCGTTTGTTCGGCATGGCGTACGTGCCTTGGTTCTGAAGGTCTGAAACTGTGCCCACCAAGCAGAGGATGAGAGGCATCTGCAACAAGATTGTTCAGCTGTCTGCTCTGATCGGTTTCTTCACGCTGTTCTAGTGTATAGTGTCGTTGTCTTGTTTGTTTTTGTTGCTGTCATTGTAGACATTTGTCAGGTCAGTACTGTGAGTGTCTCTGGAGCGTTATTGGAGATTTTGTAGTCATGTTTCTGTCTACACTGCCTGCTGTGTTCAGGGAAATGTAGCTGCGTTTTCTTGCAGTTCAGGTTGAAATGTTTGATGCTATTTTTACTCTCGGGGATATTTTCTTCTTGTGTTGGAGGAAAAAGCTGTAACTTTTTTCCTTGTGCAATGTGACAACCTAGAGAAGTACTTCTAGTAGGTCTTTCACAAAATAGAGAAGTACACTCACAGTCTTAGAAGAAGACAACTACATGATCTGATGCGGTTAAGTGGTTAGTGGTAACTGAGAGGTTATTTTGCACCTATCGGTGAGTAACTGTTGATCTCTCGATGCCCCGAATCTGTACAGTACTTTTTAGGGTAAGAGACACTGCTCACTAATTCTGCACTCACATCCTTCTCTCTGCAATCTGTCCGCTTCCTCTCTCTCTCCCAAATCCCTCACTCCGACCTCCAATCCCCACCTCGTCTCTGCCACTAACGTCACCACCATCTGCTTCCTAACCGACGCCATGTTATGTTGAGACACTGTGACTAGTATCCAAATCCTACTAGGTCATCCAAAGCAGAGGTTTATAATATGATTAGAGACTAGGTTGTTCTTTAACACAAGATTCTTATATTGAGCAAGCATCCAATGATTTTAAAAGGTTCGAGAGGATTGTAAGAGACCAACAACCTTTGTGCTCTTTCAAAGTTGTGCTATAAATTTTACAATTGGTTTTGTCAAATCTTTTTTATTAAAAGAAGATTCTTCTCAAGTTTTCTCTCAACGTACCACTCGTACTCAACAGGACACTTGCCTTGGATAGCTCGGCTGAACAGCATCCCGTGTCGCATGCCATGCACACTGTTTGCCGTCCAACAATGGTCGTTCTCCTATTGCCGGTTCTGTAATTCCACATAGATGACTTGTTCTAGTTCTAGTCCATCTCTGAAATATGTGTTGTACAAGTCAAACTCTTTTGTAAATTGTACCTATATATTTGGATCAATGAAACAATCCAAGGCATACAATCGCAGCCTTTCACTTTTCCCTCTTATCGAGACTGTTTCATTCGTTGTTGTTTCAGTTCTCTTTACCAGATTCACTTACTTTTTTTTTTTTGAGGGAATGAGATTCATTTTACTCTTGATACCGTGCACAATCGTGTTGTATTTCCCAATACCTGATATGATCCGAAAGCTACTCTATATAAAGAGGGGTATCAGAGTATAGGATGCTCGATATTCTCCCCGCCTTTACGCCCTCCTCACTGCCTACACGGGCTGCGGAAACATCCCCTCCCTGATATGATCCGAAAGCTACTCCATATAAAGAGGGGTATCAGAGTATAGAATGCTCGATATTCTCCTCGCCTTTACGCCCTCCTCACTGCCTACACGGGCTGGGGAAACATCCCCTCCAAGCTC
The DNA here is from genome assembly GCA_036346245.1 of Bonia amplexicaulis. Taxonomy (NCBI): domain Eukaryota; kingdom Viridiplantae; phylum Streptophyta; class Magnoliopsida; order Poales; family Poaceae; genus Bonia; species Bonia amplexicaulis. The sequence goes on along the minus strand of CM070751.1, from coordinate 13,197,763 downwards.
GTTCTCTTTGACACCATTTCTCTCTACGAATGCCATCCCCTCCAATTCTCTCATCTCTGTGCTCTGCCTCTCCTGTTGCTAGCTCCATGCGCTTGGTGGCCTCTGTGCCATGCTCGCTAAGGACCACCTGCTCACCTCCTTCAGCCTCCTCGGTGTCCTCCAACGACTCCTTGCTTGCTCCCATGTATCGTATTGCGTCAATTTCAATGTGGATATGGCTAATATCATTGCATTTTGGATGCTCTAAGCTTGCACATGTTTGGTGAGATAAGACTTGTTCAAGTCCTGGATGGGTCGGGCTTCGGGCCTAGCTTTGAACGGGTAGACCGAGCCTAGTCCAGCCCGACATAGGCTAGGCCGAAGGCCCAAAAAAGCCCGAATTTCCTATTTTTGGAATACTAGTTGAATACTCGTACTTTACTATAGATAAAAAAACTCATTATTGTAACACCCCGGCTCAACAAAAACCTAAGATATCACTTACAACCACTACAACTACCAATTCTAAACAATAAGTAGGTAATATTGTCACAAATTTATCAAGAATAATATTCCATAAAAATTTAATTATAAATTTCAGTAGCATAAAACAACATAAATTAAACTTAATATGAACTAATTAAATACCAAGGCATCATAAATAATACCAAACTACACAACGCATCATTTAGCAATGTTACAATTCGAAGAAAACTAAGGAAAACTATAAGTTCTCCAATGCGGCCCTACCACCGTCCCCTCTCCACACCGCCTCATGCATCTTCTCCTACCGCGCATCCTACAGCCTCACCATCTGCCACGGGCACGACATCCAATGCCTCCACCGCCTTCATCAATGCCATAGAGCTTATGTCAGCGCTTGAGGAGCTCGTCGACAAGAACACCACCCTCGTCGTATGCATCGGTACCGACCGAACCGACGAGCTAGTGGCGGGCTTGGCGGTGGCGCGCATGGCATGGGTCTTGCACAGAACTCGGTGGCCCATGTGCACGCACCGCGGAGGAGGTCCATGGAGAAGGCCTTGGTGTGCGCATTGTCAGGCTCCTCGGTGTCGAGGTAGACACCGACTCGCATGCCGCACGTGAAGCTAACGCCATTGGCAAGGTGATTGTCGTCATGCCGGGCCAAGCTGTGCTGCCTAGTGGGCTAGTTTTCTAGGCCCAGCCTAACCCCTGTAAATGTCGTGCTAGCCTAGCCCACCACATGGCAAGCCCGTGTCATGCTTGGGCTGTGTCAGGACAAGCCATAGCTAAAGCACATAGGACCATAGCTAACATAATGAACCGTACGACAGCCAGCAAAACAATTTCGGTGAAAGAAGGGGGAATACTCCTCCACTCACAACACAAGGACAACGTGTAGACCAGGGCCGATGGCGAACTACTCATGCACTTTGGCGCTGCAAGCCACACCATGCCACAGAAGCACTGGCAACACGCTGCCTCAATGCACTCCAACCGTGTCTTAAGTTGCTGAACCACTGTGAAACGACACCAAGCAACCACGGCCTGTCTCAATCAAAGACTCGAACCAGCTGCATTTGTTGGAGGCTCCACCACAATCAGCCTGCTCCAAGACACTCAAACAACGAGTGCCCACAACTTGAGCTCCTCAACGGCCAGCCTGCTCCTCAGGACAAACGACACAATATGAACACCCCCAACAACGAAAGACTAGCCGGCCCTTCTCTTTATGCACACCACCACAAATTGTGCCACTCCCACGAAGTGCCACCTACGACACTGACGTACCGCCCTGTCACACACCCACGTGCAGCCCTTGGGCAAACCACCAGCGGCTGAACTGACGGCAAGAAGAAGGCGACCCAGCCGGAACTGGAGTGTGCCAAGCCGCATCGCCAGCTAACGCCACACCTGAAGGGGAGGCCCTACCGCTATCGCTGCAATAGCCATGGTGGCAGCAGCAACTAGGGGTGGCAAAAAGCTTGTTAGTGGGAGCTCATTGGCTCGGTTTAAAATAACTTCAATTATACTTGTTAATTAGTTAAACATTGAAATAGGTTGATTTTAAATGAATTTGAATTTTGCTCTACCTCAGCTCGTTAGCTCGTTTCTAAAAATACTTTCAAATTATACGTAAAATGATATTCAATCATACTATGCTAATTTTAGAAAAAAGCTTGGTAAGACAATGACTTCTCTATCCACCCCTAGCAGCTACGACGACAGGGAGCAGCAACAGTAGGTGGTGCCCTTGAAACGCCGTTGCCGGCGTCCTTGTGCGGCCCCCATTGCCGCCGAGGTTGGAGCACGACGCCAGCACAGGAACTCCCCGACGCACTTGGCCTCAGCAAACTAGACCTGCGTGCCGTCGACTCCGCCGGGTACCGCAACACCAACCCTGGGCCAACCACCGAGCTCGTCGCAGCCAAGCTCCAACGACGCCGAGGGGCAGAGCCACTGCCACGCACCAAAACGCCACCTGCCTCTGTGTGCCAGATCTGACGAGAAATAAGACCACTGGGCCAAGTCAGTGGTGCGGCTGCGGAAGTCCCAGGAGCCTCATCGAGCCCTCCTCCCCCACCCCTGCCAACGGACGGTAAGGAAGTAGATAAAGGAGCCCACCGCGAGGCAAGCGGCGGCTACAGCGTGGAGAGGCTGTGGCGAGCAGCACCGACGATTGCGCTCGGAGCACCACCGCCAGATCTAGATGTAAGGAGAGAGCCTACACTAGAAGCTAAAGCTGAAAGAAAGGGAGAGAGAAAGGGGAAGGGGTAAGGCCGTAAGGGGGCTCTGGTTCGGGAGCAGTCGCCTCCCGGGTCGCTCAGGGAGAGCGACATGCGAGTCGGGGCTCTGGTTTCTCTTCTGTGCCGCATGCCCAACTTCCACCATTTTCATATGGCCATTCTACATACTTTTATATACATGTTAATATCCTGAAATTTTGATTACACTGAAATAACTTAAACGAGTTCTGAACCGCAGCACATCGTTCCCGGTCAATTCTTCCATTCATGCGCCCAACCAATCCAGAAGTTGTAGACACAAAATTAACCAAACAGCACACAGTATAACTTCATAGTCTGACCAGAAAGCTTTTATTCAGTACCATGGCTGCGACGCCAGGCATCAATTATTTCCGGTTGCCGATAGGTTTTCAGAGAACACTCACAACAGGAGGAGTTGGTTTCTTTTTTTTCTGCCTCACATCTCGCTTCAGAAATGTCATGCAGCTAGTTACTGATACTGGCTGGCGAGCTTGCCTTCCTTGACGATGTAGTTCTGCACGGGGAAGTCCTCCCCCTTGAAGTACCTGTCAAGCATATCCTTAACCCCCGCCGCATACCTCAGCTGCAGGAATTGTTTGTTCGCCATCAGCACCACAGACACAGTCAGTAAGCGGCAAGTATGGCAATGGATGAACGTGTGCAGATCCAAAACTGATAGAAAGGCGAGTGCACATGATCTAGGATGGTGCACATGTGCGCTGTGAATGTAGACTGACTAGGAGAATCGTATGATTCCACAATGTAGTTACATAGATTAACTTGAGTCTTGAGTGAAACCTTAATCTGGTAAAGCTTAACATGATTGCCATTCGAAGAAAAACTATTGTAGGATCATGATATACTGGCCCTACTGTCTCGATACCAGCTACCTTGCTTTCGATGTAAATATGCCTTAAGTGTCATGGAAAACATGAGTTACCATCTGGAGAAATCCTCTAAAATAGCTGACTAGAATGTTCTATAGTTTTGCGAAAGCATACAATTGGGTATCAGAGCATCAGATGCTGGAATTAATTACGGACGCCTAAGGCCTAATCTAAAGCAGAAAACACAGATGCTGACCTGTGCATCAATTGTAGTCCCAGAGATATGAGGGGTCATCGCATGATTAGGCATATAGCGCCACGGGTGATCCTTTGGTGCTGGTTGGGGGAACCAGACATCACCTCCGTATCCTAAGAAACATGAATGAGGTGCTTTGTGTTAAAGAAAAGAGAATACTGGTCAAAACAGAAAACATAAAATAGTGTATCATTCTCCTATTCTTTCAATAATAATAGGTATCTCTATGTTATGGCCTACGATCTCGGCATACACGCAGCAGGCGAGCGAACAGTGTCACGAGCATTGCAGCAACCGCGAACAGCACCGCATGGGTACTGTAGCGCGCGCAAAATTGAATGGTTTGACGGTATATCACGGATTAGAGATATAATAATTAGTTTTTTATTATTTGGGATTATTTCCTTTTAGATTATTTTTATATATTAGAGATAAGTTTCCTATTATTAGATATTAGTTTCCTCAATATAGAGATGTGTTTTTTATAGGTCAAATTTAGCTATCTCTATAAAAAAATCAGCATTGTACATATTATCATTAAGCAAAGAAATAAACAAAGTAGTTTTTTCTCTTCTTCAACAGGCCTTAGAGCCTTGGCGGCGGCATGACTGGCCGATCAAGGGTGAGTGTCCTACCCTCAGTCCTCAGACCTATACCTAACCACCACCAACCACAACACTCTACGGCAAGCATATTTTTGTAATTTGTACTTTGTAGCCAATAAAACATTGTCATAGCAAGAGAGCAAATTTACAGAGGTGCAGATCACCTTTTGTTTTCGTAAACAGAATAAATTGTTAACAACAAATTATCATACTTGACATCACTGGATTATGTTAAGACTGATTTTTAAGTTCTTTCATATTGCCCCTGATACAAGTGAAGCATGACAGGCTCAAAGAAAATGACATACTTCATGGATCCCAATAGCAAGAATTAGACTAACGTCCTCTGCATACTGGTGTGTAAGAAAAATTAAGGGCATCCTCTGCATACTGGTGTGTAAGAAAAATTAAGGGAAATGAAAGAATGGTACCAGCAATGTGACCACTGGAACAAGCGTCCGCAACTGCCTGGGTATCCATGATTGCTCCTCGAGCATTATTCACAACGATTACACCTTTCTTCATCTTTGCAATCCTTTCTTTGTTAAACATGCCTCTGAAGAAATGACCAAATAAATTTCAGAGAAGTTGTACATTAGAAGATTTTGGAAAGAATAAGAATGCGATGAACAGAAACCTAGTTTTCTCTGTAAGAGGTGTATTGATCACAATGACATCACACTTTGGAAGCATAGCATCCAGATCCTCTTCAAATTTGGCCCCTATTTCTTTCTCGAGCTCTGGGTCAATCTTAAGTCTGTCATGGTAGAGCAGGTTGCAGTTGAAGGGCTTAAGACGCTGAAGTAATAGCCTGCCGATACGACCGGCCCCAACAGTTCCAACAGTCTTTCCTTCAAGATCATAAGCTCTATAGGCAATGCCTGCAACATTCCATTCACCTTGAACAACCTGTTGATAGCCAGGTAAGAAGTTCCTGAGCAGAATCAAAATGCGCATGAGCTCATCTTCTGCCACAGAAACTGTGTTACTTCCAGTAACCTCTGCCACAGTTAAGCCGGCAGCAGCAGCTGCTGGCAAATCAATATGATCAGAACCAATCCCAGCAGTGAGAAGCAGCTCAAGGTTCTTTGCCTTCTTGATCCTCTCTGCAGAAACATAGGCTGGGTGGAACGGGGTGGTTATCAGGACGTGCATATCTTCGATGTGCCTCTCGAGTTCTGGATCAGGAACAGCAAACATTTAGTGCACACAGCCAGAGTCTGATGACAACAATCAGGGCTATACAACCATCTAAGAAGTTGCATATCATCTTTATTTCATCTTAGTAGTAAGTGAGGCACAAAATAGTGGTCAAGGTTGAAGCGTACATGTAAAATTGGAATATACAAGCATTCAACTAAATCCTGCAGCAAGGCAACAAGCAAGATCTTTAAATGAATTTGAGTGTAATTTCCAATTAACTTGGAACATTGGGCTACACTAGAGAAAACCATCTATGGTCGGTCAATCATTTCATCAAAACATGGCTTCTCAACCAAATGAAGAACCAAAATCCCCCTTTCTCACGGAACAGATGAAAATCACTATTCGCTCTCATTAGCGAAAGAAGAGCCGTCGTACTCATAAGTCATATGCATCATACACTATGCAGTAACACAAATAGTAAGCGCTTCATATATCTATTCGATAACCAGCCAAGTTATATACAAGTTCACAAGTAGTCAGGGACTGCCTACTAAGTTCACCATGTTTAGCTTTTTGAGATTTCTAGCTAGTGTATAGTATAGTAGTTTCATAAATTGCTTAGAGAAACATGAGAAAATTGGCTACGATCGTGGCTACTGACCGCTGTTTAGTCCCTCCTTGTCGTCCGTAACAATGTAGTGATGGCCCTTCGATTCCAGCCAATTGCGGATGCCGAGAGCGCCCTCAACACAGCCGACGAAGTTGGGGTTCTTGTCGGCGTACTCGCCGGCCTTGTAGAACACACCGACGATCTTCTTGCTGCCTGCAGATGTCTGTAAAATAAAAGAGAGAAACCAAAAGATGGCATTCTTCATAGTTCCATCAACCGGACAACTTCACCAAACGAAAGAAATTTGTAGCAATGATTGCAAGACTAATTTGATCAGAATTATCCATCAAAGAGAGAAATTATGTCCATACATTGGGGGCAAAAAAATGAAAATCCTCAAGAGAAGCAACCACTAAACTGGATTGAGACCCCACCCCCCGCCCCCAGGTCCAATCTCTCACAATCACACAAACCAAAACCAAAATACCGAACAATCTCTCCCCTTTTTTTTGGGTCAAAACTCACGTCGCGGCTGAACAAATAGAACCGCGCAAGAAACTCGCAGCAAGAACCGAGAAAAAAACAAACGCAACAAGAAAAAAAGGGAAAGCGGGGGAACAAACCCCCGGCTGTGAGAAAAGAAAGAAGAGAGGAAAAGGATTACGTACGTGCGCGAACCTGGATCCGAGCGCCCTCCACATCGCCATGGATACCAGAGGAGAAGCGAAGCCACGAGAAAGAGGAAGAGTCGCTTCACAGGAAACCGCAAGCGAGCAAGATGAGGGAGTGACGTCTAACCAGTGCGGACGGAGAGGGACTAGCCGGCCTGGTAGGCAGGTAAAGCTCACCACGCGCGCACACCGACAGGTGGGCCACCTCCCCCCAAGGGCCACGTGGACGGTGGGTGGGCACGCGGCGGTGGTCCCGGCCCGAAACGTGAAAAGCCCAATGACAGCTGGGCCCGATTGTTACTGACGCTGTCAGGATTCGGTCCATTTTGGTTTTTGTTCGGATAAGGTTGAACCAAGCAAGCAAGCATACAAAATTAGGAGAGGGCCTAACTATCAGTACCGTATCAGCCCATGGACGACGGACCGTGAATGATCCGTGATAAACGAACCAAACCACGCGCATTTCTTGCTGCTCGAAGGCCCGTGTGAGCGTGACTCATGCATGCACTGTTTCGATGGCTCCGGTGGAGTACTCTCCGGTTTAAAAAAAAAGGTGATTTAGAATACGTTTAGTTAAAATTTTAAACCTTAGTTATTAATATTTTTTAAATATTTAGATTATTTATATAAAAATTATATGTGTAGATTCGTCTCGAAAAGTATTTTTACAATATTATAATTTTGTTAGGTTTTGTAAATATATTATAATGGTAATTAATAATTAAAATTATATTTTAAAGACCATATCAATGCTAAAAACGTTTTGTTTTTTTGAATTGGAGAGAGTAGTAGTTAACATGTGTCCCTAGCTTAGAAATGTCCCAGATTAGTTGTTGACTTGCCTTTGTTCGGTTTGTTAGTACCGCCGTTCTGAGATTTAGTATTCAAATCTTTAAGCCAAAGGAGTTTCATGGTAATGATACTTTTAAGAAATCATCACTGACGAGTCTAGTTCGAGCGGTTTCTTCTAGATAAAAAATGAATCAAATACAAATAATACAAGAACAAATAAGAAATTGAACACAGAAAGATAGGGGAACACATTTCTTTATTGATTTCTTTTCCAAAAGGTACAAGTTAAAATCATTGGGACCCATTATTTATAGACTAAAGAATGAAGTGTCCACCATGGATCAGACTTGTATGCTCAGGCCCAGGTTTCCTAACACTCCCCTTGGTTACTCGTCCGACATGTTTGTTTGATGAGATTTCCTGCAAATATGTCAAGTCAGGGCAAATAGGGAGATATATACTTGGTAAGAACTTTGGTATAATCAAGCAATGAAACAACATGAGAAACAAAACCACTAAGTGGTCAATGCATCGTGCCTTGTGTCATGGGTCTTCGAACCCAGTCATTTCAACATGTTGCGTCATCAGGGATGCTCGACCACGGTCATTTTGACCACGTTGTATCGACCACGGTCTTTTCAAACATGTTATCACGGATTCTCGACCGTGGGGCTATACCTTACGAGTACCAACAGGATCATCGTAGCTACCGACTGGATCACAATGCTATGACTGGTTCACTACACTTGACTCATGATCGCGATTGAGTCTTCGGAGTTGCCGATTACTCGTTGACTCCAAGGCCTTTGACCCCTGCACAGCACTTGGGCACGACGAGTACTCGATGCATGACTATACACATAAGAACTGTCGGGACCCCGGATTTCCGAATCCGGGCCCTCTGTGTATTACAACACTAGTCCCAGATCAAAGATAGTGCACACAGTCAAATAATGATGATTATATAACCAACAACGCTTTATTACAATAATAGAGAGTACTGACCGAAAGGCCTCTTTATTACAACTGAGGTTTCAAGACCTCACAACCAAACAAAACACAGCGGAAGCAAAATAAACTTTCATGACGACCCATCAATACGCCACAAGCAATTGACTGGGGAAGCGCAACCTAGTACTCCAGAAAGCCTTTGTTGAATCCACATGCGAAGTAGTCGTAATCTCCTTCCTGCGCTTCGTATTCCTATGAGATTTGTTTTGAATGCAGCATGTGAGTACATAAAGTACTCCGCAAGTCTTGAAAAAATGTAATAGATGCAAGGCTTAACAAGGAAGGTTATATGATTCTTTTGCACAAAGCAATATTTTATTTCAAATACCATTAAATATTTTTGAAGGCAATAATTTTATGAATTGATTGCTTTGACAGAACTACCAAGAATAATATAGTGAAGGTTATATCCACCATCACTAGATAACCAGCTCTAACCGCTAAGGTTTAAGACAACGGGTTCCATCCCCCCACACTGGCTCCATCTGCCAGGACAACTCCGGGAGTTCCATCCACTCTCGGGTTCCCAAAACTTTAACTTTAAATTCAAAATCCAAGATCTATCATGTGAATGCATTCCTTGCCCGTCCTTGACCGTGGGCACGGCTATTCGAATAGTTTAACACTCTGCAGAGATTGTACAACTTTACCCACAAGAGATAAGTTATCTTAATAGCCAACATGCTTCCTTAGGCATGAGACCCAGATAAAATATCACAAAGCTTTTACCTTACTTTAATCTAGTTAGACACCACCCGTTGAGGTTTCACCGCTGAAGGGTTAAATCCACCCAGTCAGAAGCCCCCTCTTGCGCCATATGAGTACAGTAAATCCCTGTCCCTCACTGTGAATAACCAGTAAATCCCTAGCACCCACTTTCCACTGGTGGTACCTAAACTAAACTATCGTAAGTTAATCAGCTAGGTCGTACCCATATAGACTTGTGGTTGTACGGTAGTGCTCAGTTTGAACAATCACAAGCGTCGGTCCTTAATTGACTAAGGCGGAACATTCACAATACAAGTTCTCGTGCTAAATCCGCACCAATCCAATCTTACCATCCGCCCAAGTCTAAACAATTTGCACAATTTGTTTTATTTGAAAAGAACAGTGGCAACACCAATCGTCACTAACTTTCTGAATACAAAGATTATTTCAATAAAATATAATTTTTCATTCACAGGTTACAAGTGTTGAATAGCTTGACTAAGCATTTACTACCATTCTAATATTTAGCAAGGCATTATAATACTCTCATTATTGAGACAAAGGAAATCCTAAGGTTACAAAGGTACGTAGCATTCAACTTCAATCGAGGGCATAACTTGGATTAGCTAATTCCTTAAGACATAAATTATTGTTTTATATAAATAGCAATGCAATTAAATTTAAAATAATAAAAAGTATTTCTCAAACGTAGCTACAAAATATTCAAAGGAGACTTGCCTTCTTGCATGATGTCTTGACCTTCTTGATGCGGATATGGGAATTCTTCGACAACGTCGGGTTCTACGTGCAAAACGATAAAACAAATGAACAAATAAATACAAATAAAATTACAAAAATACAATATATCTACTGGAAGGGAGTTTATAATTTTATATGCATTTAGAAGAAAGCTTCAACGGATTTGGGGTTCAACGAGGGAGAATGATTATCTGAAAGATTAATTAGAAAAGAAATTACTGAAAAAAACTATTTGGACCCAGAAAAATAGAATGGATTTTAAGGAAAATTTGCAAGATTTGAATTTGAATTTTGGAAGTGCACAGAAAATTTGGAATAGAACTGAGGCTTTGAAAATGAATTGTGTATTGAAATTTGAAATTTAAATTTTAAAATACCAAATAAATTTCAAATATTTAAAAGGATGGCGGAAATGGATAGTTTGGAATTTTTGATGAATTTAGAAATTTGAATGGGCTAAATCGGAGTTAAGATAAAGAAGAACGGGCTCTGAAAAATTTAAAATCAGAGAAAAAGAAAAAGATTGATTTTCTAGAATTATTTTTGTACTGGAAATTGATTTATTGCGTCAGCAGGATTTAATGGAATTATTTTTCTAAGGAAAAATCAGGTTTATGACATCACATGGCGTCAGCCCTGGGGTGGACTGAATGACAGGTGGGCCCTGGTCTACATGGATCGGGTCCATGGACTAGAGGAAGGGTTGAGGCGGCAGAGTACTGACATGGTGCTGATGTGGCTGCTGACTAGGACGGTTTTGCTGACGTGGCGTACTAACTGGTGACATCTGTTCAACACGTGGCTACAGAGGTGAGGTGGCGGCTGTCGGCTGGTGTGGCGCTGACCGAGCTGGGGTGGCATGCCACCGGGCGCCATGTGGCGTGCTACGGGGTCGGGCTGCCGACGCGACTCCTCCGGCTGGGGAGGCGCTCGGGACCCGAGGGTCGCCGGTGAAAACAGAGAGATAGGGCGACGGGGAGTGCGTTGGTACACATGGAAATTACCACGGTGGCGGGAGAGTCGTCGGCGACGAGCAGTGCGGCGAAGGCGTTCGGGTTTTCGGTGAAGTGGGCCCTCTGGCTTGGCGGAGGGACGATGGAGGTTGGCGGGACCTCCGGGATGCTAACGGTGCCGGCTCCGAAGCTCGGGGAAGCCTCCTTCACCGGCAATTACTCCCGGAGTAGCCGGCAGCGCTCGGAGGCGAAGGCGTACAGCGGGAGAGCCCTCGGGAACTGGGAGTGGAATCAGGAGGTGGGGCGAGGTGGATTGGGAGATGGTGGTGCTCGGGAGGGGGTATGTATAGGGTCGGGGAGAAGAGGAGAGGCAGGATTGCTCGTCGGAGAAATCGGGAGGTGGGCGGTGGTTGCTGCAGATAGGGCTAAGCGGCGTGGGGATGGTGGGCATCGTGCGCGGAAAGAGGGGAGAGGTGGGCGCACGCTTGCAAAGACACGGCGGGAGTGGCGGCGGAAGGGCGAGAGGCGAACATAGGTATAGTGGCTACCGCACAAAGAAATCGGACGGAGGTTGGAGATGACAGGTGGGGCCGAAAGTCAGTGAGGGAGAAGAGAGGGGAAAGCGAGCGGTGGCGATTGCTGCACGTGGCTGGGGAAAAAGGATCGGGCGGCCCGGAAAGTCTAGTGGGAGCGGACGACAGAAGATGGGCCGAGGCGACGTGGGCGATAACGGCCCGCACACGTGTCGGCCAACGAGGGGAGGAAGGTGGGTTTGAGCGGGCGGATGGATGGCGGCGACGTGGGCGCATCTAGGCCGTCCACGCGTCGGCCGGAGGGAGAGAGTTTTTTTTCTTTTTAATTTTCAGAAAGGCCTAGAAAATTCAAAAAGGCTTAGAAAAATACCAAATAACTTCCAAAATTTTTATGAACATTCACAGGGGTCCCTGGAGATATTTTGGACTTAAATAAAATATTTACAACTTATTTTGTATTATATTTTCATACTAAGAATTCTTTTTAATTTTAAAAATTGATTTTAAACTCTAGAAAAACTCAGAAAAAAATCAAATAAAATCCAAATACTTTAAAATAATTAGTTTGAATTTAATTTTTTAAATATCACAAATTTTGGGATGTTACATGAACTATCAATAAGAAAACTAATTCCAATAGTCAATGCATAGCACTGCGCGCAGCCAAACAAAGGCAGCCATGCACCAAGAAGGAAAGAAAAGATTGGTTCCGAGTGAACCGTATTGGAAAGAAAAGATTGGTTCCGAGTAAACCATATTGTCAATGGAAAGACGATTGCACCGAATCTTCGTTCATGGAAGTATTTCTCGATAAATCTTTTCTAATCCGGAAAGCACAATTTTAGAAGGAAAGGATTGGCAATCAGATCATGATCTCAATCCCGGAGGCCAGGGGTTTATTTGCACTGTGTGAGGGCCGCGTACGTCAGCCTGGCCCTTGCTCGTGCCTATAAAAGCAGAGACATGAATGGAGGAGGGGAACACACACAGAGGAATAGACGGAGAGACGCAAAGAGGACACAAAGAGGGAGACGAACACAAAATACACAAATACCATTAGCACACATATGTGAAGAAGATATCCGTAGAGAAGATACAAGAAAGAAAGAAGGAGAAGGTGGAGGAGCCTGAGAAATCGATCTGTACAAGCCTAGGCCATGTCGTACTATGCTCAGAATGGTAAAGAACACCCTCTCCTCTCTTTCTTTTCTTTCTAACTAGCTTGCATATAATGAACGACGGCTACGATGGGAACGTCGCCAAATGACTACAACTGTTGTTGGTAGTGCCACCTATCAGGTGCTTTGGAACTCACCGTGATGCAGCCCGCGACCCTAACGTCGGAACCTTCAAGATTGCCGTTCGCTTTCCAACTCACTAGGATTGAGGCATGAAGTCCCTCTCGCCTGCACTTCTCGACCGCCTTGTAACACGGCGCCGACCGCCTATAATATTCGGGCGCTTTAGGCCACCTTCGACACTTAGACTTTCCCAACTGACTTCAGCACTCGGACATCTCTAACCGCTCACAGTATTCGAGTATCGCCGATCGCCATCGGTACCAAATGCCGCTGACCACTTGTAAAAGTTGGATGCCTCCGACCATTGTTCAAACTCAGACGCCTCCAACCTCTTGGAGAAGTTGAGCGCCATTTACTTCGGCACTCGGACGTCTCTGACCGCTTACCATATTTGAGTGTCATCGATCGCCATCGGTACCAAACGCTACCGACCGCTTGTCGGAGTCGAGCGCCACCGACCGCTCGTCGAAGGAAGACGCCACCGACTGCTTGTCAAAGCCAGACGTTACCAGCCACTATTCAAACTCGGACGCCTCCAACCTCTTGTCGACGTTGAGTACCACCGACCACTCATCGAAGCCGGACGTTACCGACCGCTGTTCAAATTGGATGTCTCCGACCTCTCGCCGTGCTTGAGCGTCATCTGCCACTCGTTGAACTCAAACACTACCAATCGTCGTTGATACATAGGAGTCTTCGACCATGGTGCTACGAGTACTGCTTACGACCATGAGGCTACAGCGATCTACGAGTACAACCTTCGACCAGTGTGCTACAATTTTACGAGTAAGGCCTCTGACCATGGTGCTACAGTACTCTATGAGTAGAGCTTACGACCATGATGCTACTATACTCTACGAGTACAATTGGCGACCGGCTGCTACAATATTCTACCAAGTATGACTATCGACCTTGTGCTACAATATTCTTCTAGGTATGGCTTTCAACCATCACGGCATAGCACTTCTTCGAGTACGACCTTTGACCACGAGGCTATAGTACTCTTCCGAGTACGGCAACACTTCTTCGAGTATGGATTCCGACTACGAGGCTATAGTACTCTGCGAGTATGGCTTCTAACCATCACATCACGACACTTCTTCGAGTATGACCTCTGACAATAAGGCTATATACTCTTCCGAGTACAGTTTCTAACCATGATGGCATAATACTTCTTCGAGTATGGCCTCTGACTACGAGGCTACAGTACTCTACAAGTATGGCTTCCGACCATCACAGCACAACACTTCTTTGGGTACGACCTTCGACTGTGAGGCTACAGTACTCTTCTGAGTATGGCTTCCAACCATGATGGCATAGTACTTCTTCGAGTATGGCCTCCGACTACAAGGTTACAATACTTTATGAGTATGGCCTCCAACCATGTTGCTAAAGTACTCTACGGGTACAGCTTATGACCATGATGCTGCTACACCCTACGAGTACGATTGTCGACCGACTGCTATAGTATTCTGTCAAGTATGACTTTCGACCGTGTGCTACAGTACTCTTTCGAGTATAGCTTCTGACTACAACTACACAATACTTCTTCGAGTACGATTTCCGACCACGATGGCTTTCGATCGCAGACAACCTCTGGTGGTTTTTGACTACCGGCTATTGTTGATGTCTTGTGGCTTTCGACTACCGGCTACTTTCATGCACAATGACTTTCAACCATGGATGACTCCCGATGGGTTTCGACCACGATGGATTTCGGCCATGGATGACCTGATAGGTTTCGACCATGATGGATTTTGACCACAAATAACTTCCAATGGATTTCGACCACATTGGCTTTCGACCACGGACGATTCCTGATGGTTTTCGACCACGATGGCTTTCGACCATGGACAACGTTTGATGGATTTTGACCATGATGGCTCTGACTATCAACATGTCGACGACACCTATTTTTGCTGCCGTTATCGTCAGATCGGTCAATCTTGATGCAACCCATGCACACCCTTAATCACTCCATTCTCTTATGTTGCTCAATACTAACGACGTCGAATAGCATAGGCGGGCGCAGCTAGTGCAAAGGCTACGCTATCAATGGCCCCATAGATTGACGAAGCTATGGATAACGCCAACGCCCACATTCATAGCAATCATTCATCATATGCATGGAGAACGTAAAGCGAAGAACAAAGACAACGACCAATGCATAGCTTAATTGGAGGTATTCCGTGGGTTTGCCCTGCGGATGTAATTAACCAGGAGCCTTCCGAGGTCCCGAGAACCAGGACACTACATCATCTAAGTCAGGTCTACTATTCAAAGCATGCTATGGAGTGAAATCATGTAAAGGGAACATGTAATTTTGTTATTCTCAAGTGAATGAATAAAATACATGTTTTCCCTATATTTCTTGTATTTATATATTTTTTTGTGTAGTTTAGTACACTGGCACGCCCGCACCTTATATACCGAGGCAAGAAATCTGTGATCAATTTCTCGTGTAAAACAAATGGCACGTTCGGTGGGACCTAGTTCTCCCATCTTCGCTGCGCTCATTGGTCGTCGGTCTCGTCTTCACCCGTTCATCAAATTCAACTGGCATGTCGCATAATGGTCATTGGCATAGAGACTTTGCTGATCATGAGTCCTCTGCTTGTAGGCGGATCCTCCTATGTCAACAATACCCCGGTGCCACTAATGATTCAATTTGGATCACTGCCGCCCGTGATGGTCTTTGAGCAAAGCTAAAAGGTCTATGTTCATGAAGCTCAGGAGCTAGTCTAGTTTAAGATGGTTCAATCAAAGAAGGCCCAAAAGCAGGCCGCTGCCAAGGCAAAAAAGGAGCATCGTGCCCTCAAGATTTAGTAGTCACCGAAATCAAGGGAGATATAAACGGTGCTCAACGACTACGCGCTAAAGCTTCCAGCAGGCGAGCGCAAGCCGCATCTCTATGACCACCTACTCTGGTTATTGACTCGAAGATGATCAAACCCACTGTGCAGTGCACTGAGGTCGAGCTATTGCAGGCCTTGGAGGCAGTCTCGCAAAATCCTAGAATGCTTATGTCTAATGCTCTCCGAGCATATATCCCTCATCCACTCCGCAACTACAGGAGGAAATATCAAAAGGTACAATGACTACAATAGTCGATTAGCTCTCATATTGCACAGAGCACTGTTCCTGATGAAGATTGGTCTCTTAGCATGAGGGACCTTACAGACAAGGTGTTCACTTATCGTAGCACCTTAACTCCGCCATACGACTTATTCCTAGACGACTGGGCGTATGAGCTATCGAAGATCAAAGAAGTTGTGAGAAGGGAAATTATGAAGGAATATTGGAAACGACGTTCACATGGGAGGCTTATTCTACCAGGGCCAACCAGCTCATTCAATAATAATGGTGGCCCTTTCCGCCAAGGTGTTTTGGCACCCTGCCTACATCTATCAGCGAAAAGAGATCCATCTTCTTCCTACGACAACGGGTTTGCCAAACTCTCAGTCGAGGCTCTGGCACCTCGTGATGAGGACTTGCGGCAAGAGCTTCAACAACTCCAAAATCAAATGAGTCAACTTCTAAGACGGCTTCAAGATCGTGATCTACCACCTGTACCATTAGCAACACAAGCTCATGCAAGATCGAGGTACTCACCAGCAAGCCATCGCTCGCCCGTTTACCTCAAATGAGGGACCTCAACAAATAGTTGTTGTTGCTGAGAAAAACACGAAGCAAGTCATGGGGACTGCTCATGATCAGTAAGGGGTAAGCAAGGTGGGTGATGCGGCTGGAAAGAATATTGTGATGTGCGAAACTCTGACGGCTTGCACAGAGCGTGTAATCGACGACAAGTGGGAAGCTCCTCGATGAGAGGGTTGGTCCCGATCTTCCGATAGATGATAATTCGATTGTTAGAGAACGACGTTGACGACGCAGCTACTTAACCGAAACACGATCAAACCATCCAACAATCGCTACACCACGCTCTGAGTCGTTATCAACCATGCCAAGAACACGGTTGACCTGATCACGAAGGTCAATTCCTGCAAACAATCGAGAACAAGCAAGAACAAAGATAAAGAGCAATCTAAAAATTGCTAGATATAAAAGTTGCACAATGATAGTTAAGGTTCTGTAACACGGATCTGTTGGTCTAGTCGATACAAGAGACAACGTAGAGTTTGCACATGGGGCTAAACTGATCTAAATAAAATCTAACCTTAAAGTCTATGAATGTAAGGCTCATATAACCCCTTGGGACATCCACAAGGTCTTCAAACTATGTACAACTCAACCCAGCATTGTATTAGACTCAAACTCATACAAAAAGAAAACCTTGATTTTTCTATCGTCACATTGTTTTGGATATTACAGCGTGACCAGAAGGGGTATGAAGCTGGGGCCTTATCCATTGGATGCTCCTTGAAATAAGATTTCAAACAAGCCCAAGAACACCCAAATCGGACTCCATTTGTGAAAGTTATGGCCATTTTATTACAGGCCTGTTGGGTTGTCCTGGACCGAATCCGAATTGAGTTCTGAGTTGATCCCGAGTTTTGATTTCGGTTGGGCTTGAGGAAATTCCGAATTGGGCTTGAAAACCTCATCCACAACTTGGGCTTTAAGTTCTTAGACCTCTCCCATTTTTTTCTCCCATTGCATGGCTTCTACTTGGCTTTCTTCTTCCTTGTTTTTCTCTATTGCTTTGGCACTGGCCTCCCTCTCGATTCGAAAGTATTCCATTTGTCAAACTTGAGAATGAACAAAGTAGTGACATGAGGTGGTATTCTATTCTCATGAATAATATTGGTAGTAATAGATAGAGACGAATTCACCTTTTGTTCAATCTTAATATTGGGTGCTATGGTCGTATGCATTTGTGGCATGGTCACATCATCCTCCCTTTCTTGACAAATAACCGTCATCGGTTTTAACAAATGTGTAGCCTCACGTATTGCATGATCTTGACCATAAATCTCGGTATATAACAATAGACGCAATGAACTCTCATTATGTAATATCATAAGTTCTTTATCAAACAAAGTGAAACCTGTTTGAAATGAACTCACCTGATAATTTAAGTAATGCGTAGAAGCTCTTGTAATTGGAACAACAAACATAGCAAATGTGGTTGTATCCATAGGGTACATGTTCTCATCATCCTCCCCTTATTGAAAACAAAGTCGTCCTTGCCTTTTGATAAGCTGAAAGTATGATAACAAGGAAGCCAAAGTGTATGCATGGTATATGTATATGTCATCCGTTTTAACAGTTCTTCGTTGTTGCACAATTAATGTTATAAAACAACAGCGATCATAAAAGCTCGTTGTATTATTAACCCAAAAGTAATCATATATGTTAATGAGCAAATCAAATTTTCTCACACAGTAATTATTGTAACTAGATTTGCAAATTTAAGTGAAGCATTTATGCAATTCAAATATCTGAAGTTGTAAACTTATAGTGGTGGCACATATGAGCAAAACTACAACTTTTAGAATCAAGCAAAGTTCATCCATATAATCAGATTTCAATCGAGCAATAGCAAATTCATTTTGCAAGGGTGAAGAGATTTGTATGTTCTTCCATAATTCATCATCTTTATTCATATTGTCCATACTAGATGTTGCAAAAAGAGATAAACACATAGGCATTGGATGGGTACTAAATTTTACTTTTCTCTCATATTGAACCAGATTCAATACACAAGAATTGTTGTCCAAAACAGCAAGCTTCAATTCATCCATGTGATCGTCTCGCAAAGGGCAACAAGCCCGTGGCCCGCAGGGTTAGGACGTAGCGCTCGTTCAGCGCCCACGGATCCCTCCCCCATGCAGCTTGAAGGGCAAAGGTCCAGCCATGTTACCCGTCATCCATGAGTGGCAACAGTGTTTCTCATCTTACGAGTATTCAAAAAGCTTCGATAAAACCATACCTTCCAATACATAGGACAGACCAAATATTAGTGTGAAGATTAATAATGATAGTAAAACTTACTTTATAATATAAACTACATTAATTATGACTAACTAAATATCAGTAATTATGACTAGGAGTACGGGAATAGTGTCGAAATCATGCTATAAAAAATTACCTGTCTTTCGGGAGAAACAATCAGCGCTGCCACGTCCTTAATGAGTTATGCACTGCCTTCTCTAAATAATTAGCTACGCACTCTTAATTTTGAGAGTACCTTGCAACAAATGGAACAGACAAAATATTAGTGCGAAGATTGATAATGACAGCAACATGCTACAAGTCAGTGATCACATACATGTTACTACATACGAATACTTCATTAATTACCAATAATTTGATTACTCATCCGAAAAAATAACGAGCCATTTATTACCGTCGTCCTTACCACTTAATTACTTACTACTAACTCATTACTTACCCCTAACTAATTATCACTACAATAATTACGACTACTTAATTACATATTTCCATTCAATAACAAATTATGAGTACCGTACGTACACAAAATAGTAAAAACTATGTCTAAATTACTACGACCTACTTACTTCGTAATACAAACTACATTAATCACAACTAATTAAATAACACTAATCGACTAGGATTATGGAAATAACGTCGAAAGCATACGATAAAAAATTATCTGCCTTTCGGGAGAATCAATCAGTACTGCCAACTTTGAGCTATGCACTGGCTTCTCGAAGTAATGAGCTACGCACTCCCAATTTTGAGCGATGACCGCGTCAATAAGCGTCTGCGATGAGCGACGATAAACTGTGAGAGGTTCATCTTTATGGCCGAGCGAAAAGTGAACCCATTGTACATACCCCATACATTGAGGACCCATTGTTACGAGCAGCGCTTCGAGTGAGAGGGACGGCATGGTAACACTGACAAATGTACAAACGAGAGAGCAGGCGAAAGAGGACGACACAGACATAACGACATTAGTGCGAACGAGAGAGCGCGCGAGGGGTGCACGACACACATAGAGTGACAGTTGTGCGAACCAGATAACAAGAAAGAAAAATATAGCACGATTGGCCGATACATGCGCGAAACATAGAGTTCAGCCACTTCAAAAGATACCTAACTATCATTAAATTCAGGATTAAATTAACCTGAATAAACATATCAAATTCAGACCACATAAAATTTTTAAAAAATTACACAATAACTATGACTATATTGGCAAGCTTAACATAAAATTTCGTAATTTTCAAAGCTCGTTATTATATGTAAAAACTTGTAAAAATATGTAAATAGTTCTTTATCGGCTACATGCTTCGATGTGAGGCTATGCAGTGAAAGGGAACAAAGGTGACGTCTACCTGCAAGGCTAGTAAATCAACGATCGACCAGAAGCCTGCAAGGACTCCTGGACGTGAACGGCAAGAAGGCGCGTACATGGTCTGCGGGATATAAATAAGGCCGAAGCAGTGGTGGATCCAGCAAAAAAATCTAGGTAGGGTGAAATCCAATGGCGGATCTAGAAAAAAATAGATAGGTTGAAGTCGAAAACGTGAAATAAATAGTAGTACCCAAAAGTAAAACAATCCATGATCAAACTATGTTGTAATCACACTAATAAAAGTATGTGATACAAAATAGAAACAACAACTACAATTCGCATGTTAACATATGTAGATAACGGAAGGACAATGAAAAATACCTCACTAATGAAGCTTAATCCACAATTATAGATGAGTTGTAAAAGAAACAACTTGTCAATTATGAAAGATAGATAAATCAGTAGTGTCACAATTCAATAATAGAATATAAAAGGCAAATCGGTCTTGATAATATTCATAGCCGAGAAGGCTCTTTCAACCGATACTGTCGCCACCGGTAGTAGCAATGCTAACCGATGCTGTCGCCACTATTTCTACAAAGGTATCTTCAACGTCAACCTCAAAATTCTTGCAGCAGCTTAAACCAGGTATATTCCTTCATGATAACTGAACTAAAGTTCTCAACTAAGGCTCTTGGACAACAATTATCGTTCCCGGAAAAGCAGCGTTGACCCCATACCAGAGAATTTACATGTCAGCAAAAATGAGATGTACACAATGGAAGGGATCATTTACAGCTTGTAAGAACTAGATTCCATGGTAAGAAAAAATTGTAGGCGAACTCAAACTGATGGTGAAGGGTGAGACTGAAAAACCTAATGGCATCCAAAGCTATTAAATATTTCTCTTTGCAAATATATTTCTTCTATAGAAAGTCACTTCCCAACTTGGGCCACTAAAAAAACATCAGGGCAGAAATGTAAAAGGGTAATGAACATAACAAGCATCCCTTCCTTAGGCTTCTTAATCCTACTTCCCCGAGGGTACGCTCTCTTGTGTATGTTGAGAATTGATACCCATGAGCAGCTTCAGGTGAACATGAATGACGCTGGCCTGCAGCTCGGGTGGACGTCCGAGCATGCCCGAAGGGTGGATCCGCCCCTGGGCCGAAGGTTACGCGTATCACTCGTGCTCGATCATCCAAAATTTACCTTTTATGTATTTTTTTCTATAATACTTTACAGTTTTATTCGGTAGATCTAATTTACCCTTTGTAATTCGATACAATTAATATTGCTTCGTATCACCGTGTTAGCCTTTATCAATTTATCTATCTCAGAACCGTTTCTTATTCGATATTGTTTCGTATTGAGAAGATCAATTTTCACTGAAATTGTCTTGCTATCGGCGATTGCAGTCGGTTTGCATCTCCTTGCCTTGCCGATTTCAGTCAAATTGACTGGCACTCCCTAGTCCACCTTATACTTCCTACGCACCCTCAGTAAAGACACGCTGCTATCCGAAAATCTCCCGGCAGCAACATCCATCAAGGACGGTCACGACCGACGGTGACGCGTACGCTGTGTGTGCACGCTCGAACGAAAAAGAAGAGAAAGGAAGGGGAGGCAACGCTCGCGCATTACAGGCGTCCATTAAAGAAATTCAAGCATCTACATCGCTACATCTCTGATAGCTCCAAAAGAAGCCTGCTTGAATTCTACAAAATAAAATCGCAAACACACGAGTCTATATCAGTTACTGCTATTCTTCATTACGCTCGGACATCATAAATAGCGTCAACATACAAAACCCGTCCGACGCAAAAGAATGATCAGAGATCAAATTAGAGTTTTAACAAAGTAAGCGCCAAAGTGTTACCGATAAATTAAGAAAGAACTATTCCTCACCAATAACCCAAGCCATGCTGTACAAATCAAAACTACTATAATTTCAACTTGCTAAAAACAAATTACAATGAGCGATCCTGACCCTGACTTCGCACCAAAATACAATTAATTCCACTAACCAAGTTCAAAATTGGGGAACTAAATTATACAACGGGGGTTACAGGGGCATATTATTATTGCTGGGTATCCTCTCTCCGCAACCTTTCATCTCTTTTTGACAATGCATTGATCTGCTGCTCAAGCTGTCATGCAGAAAATTCGTGCAATATTTAGATGATGTTCCACGATGAATGCTGGCACATTCATGATTAAAATCTAAAATCAAAACTTTAAAACATTTAGGAATGAACTCATTTTTAAGCATTAGAGAAAAATCTCGTGGTTCAGTTTATGCAAACTTAAGAAAAAATGCATCCCTTCCAAATATATTTGATGACAACTTCTACCTGATTGTTTCTGAGCTTTAATCTCTGCACTTCCTCAGTGAGTTCTGTAACCCTGAAAATTTTCACAAATTCAGTCAAGTGCCCTTCAATATGCCAAACCATTACAAGAAAGATATTATACCTTTGCTGCAGATTGACGAAGCATGACTGCAAGTCCTCTCTGACAAGCACTCCAGATGACTGCACGTATATCAGCACTTGCTATAAAAGACTGAATGCAAGCATCGGATAAAACTTCAAGTTCGTTCAACATTAAAACCAACACAAAAAAATACTAATATTCATTCATCTCTGAACTGCTTAACTGCCTAAAGTTGACATCTCTGAGGTAAAATATGAAAACGAAAGGACATAATGAAACAAGCTCCATGGTTCTCAGTACCCACCTGAGATGAACCAGTTATACTTGGATCAGAAGCATCTGTCAGAAAACATGTCACATGTGCAACCGTAATATCAGCACACTGATAAAATTATCTCGTTGAAGTCTTAACATAAACAATTGCCATCATACGTACCAGATGTTTCCTCAATTGAAGAAATCAGTCTACTTAGTACTTCCTGTCAAAACAAAGAATTGTGAAAATGCTGAACGATAGTTGCTCTATGAAATAATAAATGCAGCAATACCTTTTGCAGAGTATTTTGCTGCATCAAGAATTGTAATGTTGGAAGAATTGTGGATGAGTTTAAAGTTGGTCGTGTTACTCCAATTGGTAGATTTGACCTGCTGCTGCTGCTTGCTGGCGAAGCAACCTAAGATATTTATAGTTGGCAAACTAGAGTAAAAATTATTTGCATCCTACTAAGTAATATCTAACAAAGAAATATTATAAGCAAAATTGCAAAGGAACTGGGTGTTTTTTTTATGGTAAATGTTAAAACAAAAGCTTTTTCCCTGCAGCAACCCCTGCCTATCAATCCTTTAGAGGATACCATGCATGGTGGGCAGCGTGAACTATAATTGAATGGAAGACAACAAATAATGCATGCGAGAGTTACACCGAATGCCCTGGGCAGTAATACCCTGTTTCAAATCAGAAAACAGAAGCTCCCATCCTTACATCTTTGTCTATTCGGTAGGACAGGTATGTTCGCCCCTTTGCAAGGTAGAAAAACGAACTTGGGCAGTTTACAATGTATGCATTCAAGAAATCTGCCAGAATTTGTATTATTTAGGGATCCTACTTTTGTAGAAATTAAGCTAGCGAAATTTCATCAACCACAAAATGTCACCATTTGTGTCTAGAGGTAGAAATCCTCTGGCCAAACAAAATTGTCAATAAAACTTTGGCCCCCAGCCCTCTACTTCTAAAGGCTTAAGCATTATAAATCACTTCAGGTCTCACTTACATAACATGCTCGAACATGTTTGTCCCCAAAATGTGAGCGAATGCAGTTTAAATCGGTACTACTTAGTAATTAGTAGTAGTACTAACTAAAGTAATCCAAGGTTTCAACTCTCAAAGCTATGTTAAGAAAAACAGAAAATACACATAAATATTCACTATGCCAGTTTGCGGTGACTTTTCAATTAAATAATCCAATACCTTTTGAGCAATATTATCTGATGTAACCTGAAAACGCCCCCTTCGCCGGACAACTTTTCCTTCTGATGGCTCATCAGGTGCAACTGCTCTCAGACACAACAAACCAAATTGAATGCCAAACATAAGTAACAAACGAAAGAGAGAACTTATATGATATCTTCAAGTTATTTATAAAGTACAAAAATGCAAAACTGGTCAGTTGCCAGATCATGCATGATAAGACTCACATGTATATGAAAGCGAACACACAAACAGAGGTAGCAAGAGGGTGAGGTGTAGGGCTCATGATCATCTTACCAGACAGATGGGTGCGTGAGTCCTTCATTTGGCGGAACAATAAAGGGCCACTGCAGTTCTTGTTGCTTGGATTTTTCAGATGATACTCATCCCTTTCATGTTACAAAATTTTCAAACGTTACCACAGCATAGAATAACCACTCGAGGAAAAGAAAAAAAACACAAAAGAGCAAAAAGTGATGATAAGTACAGGAAGCTATACAAAAATGAATTAAACGCATCAATATCACTGCTACTTTAACACCGCTGTCAAAAGATGTACAAAAAAATCCATGCTTCTTTATTTTCTTCTATCTTATTTTCTAGATCCCTAAGAATTCCCCAATGGAATCTGTTCTACCTAATGAGTCTGCGAAGCCAAATAACAGAATTTTTTTAATTTATAAGACCAAAGGGAAGTCCAAAAGGTTTTTGAACTAGGCTGGCAGTTATTGATAGGCTGCTCCAGCAA
Organism: Bonia amplexicaulis; assembly: GCA_036346245.1. Classification (NCBI taxonomy): domain Eukaryota; kingdom Viridiplantae; phylum Streptophyta; class Magnoliopsida; order Poales; family Poaceae; genus Bonia; species Bonia amplexicaulis. Next base: position 13,172,985 of record CM070751.1, on the reverse strand, counting down.
CCAAGAAATTGTGCATAAAGATTCAAGGCTAGGAGATCATTACATATACAAATTGAACTCAAGTACACACATAACTACTTATAGTGCAGATTACATATACAAAATGAATTAAAATTATTTACCTTTTCTAAACATGTTCATCTTTTATTGTGTATTGTTAGTATATATGATATTTCATCTTTGATCATGATATAATACAGAGTTATTATCCTATTAGGAGCATATGAATGGAATCTACACTAAAACTTAAGCCCACATTTCTGTATTTGAGATAAAAGAATTATGGTCCAGGAAAGAAAGTGTAGCTAGCATGAAAAATAAAGAAAACTGAGCATAACTATTTACCTTTCTGGATCACTACCAACATTCCTGTAAGGAGAAAGAACATGCTCGGGTATTAAGGAACCACTTGAAAACTTGTGGCATCCACTGTTGCCCAAATTTGAGGGTACAGAAACACTTCTTTCCAAACTTTCACTGTTACAGTTGGCACTTTTATGATGTTCAATTTGTGGGAACTGCTGCACAGGTGATATAGATTCCACGCTTGGCTGCACCCTCAAATCGGTAGCAGTAGGGTCGGAGTCATCATCACGACAAACATCAAAGCAAGATCTGTGTCACTATAGCCAGTGAAGATCCTTCACAGTTCACTAATATTTTATAACACAGAGCTCAAAATATGCAAACTTAACATCACAGTGATACAGCAAAACAAAAATGGTTAAGACAATAGTCGCAGTTCTGAATTCTGTTCCAGAAGGATGGAGCAGAAGGATTCACTCATCGAATCATGTACGCTAACTTCAGGCACCAATATATTTGCACCCCATACTTCACACTAATGATGCAATTTTTAGTTGTCCAAACAAAATAATCCAAGACATAAGCTTGCTCAAGGTTGGGGAAAAAACAAAATGATCATCTATGTTTTTTTCCATAGACACATGACCTCCGACATTACCAGATCATTACATGGGGTACAAGAAACTCCTATTGATTGGGTTGAAAAAGCAATAAGTTTCGTATTTTGAGTTCTGACGACACAAACATGACAGTTTATCAAACAGATCGTTGAAGATATAAACCATATCATGCTGAGGAAAAAAATACCTATAACATTATTCCACAACATCAAAGATTGTTCAACATGAAGGAAAAATGTTGCACACTGATGGAATTTCCAGAACTTACTTTAGTGCCTCAAGTGGACGGCTTGGAAAAGAAGAGGCAAGGGAACCATTCAAATCTTCGACTTCTTGTATCTCATCCTGATAAGTTGGAAGAAATAGGCAATAACGTAATAGCTTGAGGCTATTCTATGAAGTCTCAGTTGAATAACATTGATGATGGAACCATAGTACCTCAGGCCTTGCAGAAGCAACATGGTTGACCCTTTCCTGATAAATATTTCCCGCCTCACTATAAGCATCTTGTAAGCCATCCTTAACATTTTTGTTGCTACCATCTAAATGGCATGTGCCATTCGAACTGTCTAGCTGCCAAAGAATACATCACAAGATTAGAAAACTCAAATTTCTCACAAGCTGATTATCATCCAACCCTTAACAGATAGTATATTCTGGCACCCAAAATTGAATTCTTACAAGGGCAGCTGCATTTTTCAAGTCCTCCAAATTAAAGTTCCAACCACTGATGCCTCGTATGTACTCTTTCTGAAAGGCAAATATTTATATTAGTCAGTAATAGTTGAGACATAATCTGTAGTTCAAATCACAACAAAGAAATATCAAACAGTTTTTGTATTCCAGCAGATTAATATAGAAATGTGAGAAATACAAGCATGTGCTTGCTAACATAACAGTTCCAGGTTCTAACCAACTCTAGTAACATATTCTGTTGCAGCTCCAAAAGAGATTTCCGATTAGTTAATATATAGAAAAACAGGAGAACAAAAGGCCCCCCTTAAAATGCCAAGCAGTGCCAAACAAAGCCTACTCCATCTGCTTGCCACGTGTAGAAAGTAAAATGGAGACAAAATTCAGAGTAGTAGTTTGTACAAAGGTATAATCAAATCAAGTAATGTAGGAGACGAGCAACTTAAAAAAATAGATATATTCACTTTCTTTCCTTCGAAGGAGACAAACCTCAAGTCAATCATAGACCTCAAACTACCATTTTAACTCAAACCCAAGACATATCTTATTAATCCCAGTGGAGAAGATTGACACTGACTTCCAGCTATGTTACCCAGATACTCCGATACGGATACGGATACGCGATACCGCGATTCGCCATTTTCCTAAAAATACCGATACGGTGATACATGTGTGTGTGTGTATCACGGATATATATATATATATATATATATATATATATATATATATATATATATATACCGCGATTCGCCATTTTCCTAAAAATATCGATACGGTGATACGTGTGTGTGTGTGTCGGTGTGTGTGTGTGTGTGTTTTAGGAAAATGGCGAATCGCGGTATATATATATACTCAAGGTTGTCACGGCGCTCCGGCAAGTCGCGGCGAGACCTGGGTGCCTGGACGCCTAGTCGACAAGGCGCCCGCCATGGCGACAGTTAGATGATATAATAGCATAAATTATCTAAATAACTATGTCTTAGGAGGTCTAAATCAGAAGAAATCCATTGAGGAAGAGGTTTATTCGTAATTTTCAAGAACTATAAGGACTAAATCACAAAAGACCAAAAATATCCTCAGTCTATTTAGCCTAACCACCGCCCGAGCACGGCATTTGACCTGCTTCCCCAAACCCACACGCGCGCCTCCCTGCCGCCTCCGCTCCTCCGCCGCCGCCTCCCCTCATCTCCGTCATCGCCGCATCCTCCTCCGCCGCCGCCTCCTCTCCATCGCCGCCTCCTCCTCCCCCCGCCACCTAGACTCCAGCCTCCTCCCGCCGCCTCCGTTCCGCCTCCTCCTCTCCGAGGTGACGACCGAGGCGACGGGCGAGGCGAGGCGACAAGGAGGCGATGGGCGAAGACGGGTGACCCGACCAGGCGGAGGAGACGAGCGACCGACGGCGAGGAGACGAGCAAGGCGGTGGCGAGCCGAGGCGACGGACGAGGTGGCGGGCGAATGGAGTCGGCGGCGGCGGAGGCGGGGCGAGCGAAGGTGGCAGGAGGCGGCGGGCGGAGGAGGCGTGGCGGGCGCGGCCGAGCGAGGAGGCGAGCCGAGGCGCTGGTCGTGGAGGCGATGCGTGGAGGCGGCGGGGTGGATGGGATCTGGATCTGGATATGATGTGGTGGGTGGGGATTTTAGGGTAAAAGTATCAGAGAAGTATCGGAGAAGTATCGGAGAAGTATCGGGAATTATTTTCTTTTTTTGAATAATCATTAAATTCGGATACGTGCAGGATACGACGGCGTGATCGGGCGAGATCCGTATCCTATACAGTATCCGATACCGGTACGTGACTTTTGTGAAGTATCCGCGTAACGTAGACTTCCAGTATTCCGAAGACATAGGATTTCACAGAACCAAAAAGTAAGCCCTAACCTGTGATAGCTGCTCCTTGCTCTCAGGACCAAGCTTGTTATTGAGAAGCAAATCAGCCTCTTTTCCCTACAAGGGAGTAAAATAAAGGTCAGACTGGTTATGGCAATGTTATGCCACCTCATAAACACTGATTTACACCTTCAATGCCCTAAACCGTTCACCCAATGAAGGGAGGCCATCAAGAATACTCCGTGCTAGAAATTCAGCTGATCGTGCATGCTTAAAAAAGGAATGCTTCAAGAGCTTTTCTGAAGAGGGACGCTTGCGTGGATCCTTGACTAAGCATGTAGCAACCAAATCTTTGAAAGACTACAAATAAGATCCACATGATTAATATAAAATCTAAAATCGTCCACTAAAGAAACTTAATGAATAGAACAAACCTTTGAAAATCGTTTGTCCCTCTCATAGTCTAAACCCGGTGGTGCATTTTGCAAGGTCATAAGCAACACCTACAATGGGACAAATGTACCTCTATCATTCTGTAACAAACTCAAGGAAAATTTATTAACGCAAAACAAACATAATTCAGTGCTAACCTTCATTGGAGGGTACTTTGAAAATGGAGCATGACCATGTGCTAATTCTAATGCCGTTATCCCAAAGGACCAAATGTCAGCTCTGTTTGTAAATTGTAATAGCAAAAAAATATGAGCAACAACTTAATCAGTTATGACAGTTAAATTAATCAGATTTAAAATTGCTAGTTGTGGACTTACTTGTAGTCATAACCATGCAGCTGTTGCATGACTTCAGGAGCCATCCTACAAGATGCATGGGGTTATGTAGGCTTAGCATAAATATGTTCGTATAAGCAGAGAACAATGAGAACAATAATGACATTCAGCACTATAAATGACGGTTCACAAATCAATAGGTGCAGAATATTCACCAGCAAGGGGTCCCAACAAATGTATTTCTTGCTCTTTGCCTATTCCCAGTGTCAAACATGCAGGCTGACACTCCAAAGTCTGCTAGCTTGACAGCTCCATTTGTATCTATTAGGATATTTCCAGCCTGAAATGGATTAGTGATGTGGAACATAATTTAGAACATACACACAAAGATGATCAAAGTAAATAGTGAAATTAAAACATGTAGGTTATCATGAACTAGCCATTCCTAGTGCCTAGTCTTTGCACAGAATCTGTGACCAATCTTCTCTTAGTACAGATAATTCAGACATGATGAATATATTCAACTGCCTTCCGACATAGGAGACTTTGTTTATAATAATATGATAGAATGGGCCATTCGCATTTTCCTTTCTTTCTTTCTTGCAAATCAAACTCATCTAAGATTCAGTTGTGCTACTATGCTTTTGTGACCTTGCTTTTTTTTGTATTAAGCCCAAGAAAATTAGCAGCATATCAGTTGAAGTTTCTGCTTCAGAGAAAAGTGCTCAAAACAATGTGCTTCAGCTCAATGCCACCCCAAAACCTGTTTCATCAGCAAAATTTCCCTTCTGTCGCACCTATTGAAAGGGTGTTAAATTTCAGACTTTTCCCAAAAATTGGACATTTCAGTATTTCACCCTTCCCATTTTGTCTGTTGGAAGCATGTATTGTAGCACCTTGGAGAGGCGGGTCACTGCAGGACCAACTGGGCACCTAGGTGGGCTCCTAGGCGACCAATTATATCTAGTTTTGCAGAAAATTAAATAATAAAGTACCATAATAAGTAGAGGGGTCAGAGCAGTGTCATAAACAGAGAAGGCTCCCTCCCTCACTCGAAACTTTCCTCTCTTTTTTGTGGCTAAATCAGCCACCCAGCCTAACCATAACAATACTTAGTGGCCCTGGACAGCGCTTGGAAATCCCAGTCAGGTGCCTAACCATCACCAGGCAAAGTGAGAATGGCATCAGCAACTAGGCGTTCCCTTGGCAATGCCTTAATGACACTGGTTGGCAATCAGCTCTATCCTAAATATAACAACACAGGAGCAGCAAAACTGTGCTTCCTTCTCCATTCTTCCCACACCTCTCATCATCGTGCTCTACTACCAATCCATTACAAAGATGCAGTTGCCTCCCTCTCGGAACCGTAGTCTTATGTTGCAAGCCACAGTATCACAACAATGGATGCATCACCATTGCTGGAGAGGAGCATGAGGAATGGGGAGGCTGTGATATGGTCTGATCCAGCCTTCTAACAAAGACAACTGGCGCATGGCTTGAGCCAAAGGGAACTAATAAGCAATTCAAGATTCATATATAGGCAAATCAACTACTGAGAGTTTTGCAAGAAAGGGAACTGAAATGACGTTTTGCTAATGAAACAGTTCTGGGATGACATTGAGTTGAAGGAAATTTCTCGAGTGGAATTTCTCTTGAGCAAAAACAGGTGGAAATGCAGTTAAATTTCATATTAAGCCCAATAAAGATAAATCAGCCTACATTCTGTTATGCTAAATGCTATGCTTCTGATCTAAGAGATAACTGGAGATTCAAAGAACTAGAAGTAATATATTACATTATTACCTTTACATCTCTGTGAATATGACCTTGAGAATGTAGGTAGACAAGAGCTTTGAGAACTTCCCACAAAAGAATTGCAATGACCGGCTCCTCGAAGCCATCTGGAAAAGAAGTTTTCATAATATGGAGGGCAGATCCAGCAGCCATGTAAGGCATGACAACCCAAAGCTGATGATCATTGGTAAATGAGCAATATGCGCGGAGAAGATTTGGATGATCAATCAAGCTCATGGTTTGCACCTCCCGCCTTATTCCATCCTAAAGAATGATAACTCCAAAAGGATGAGAAACACATGCTCACAAAAAATAAAAAGCTGACAATTAGTTTGAAGACAGCATGTATAAAGAGAAAATATGCAGTAAGCCAGTAACTGTCTAAAGGAAGAGAAATTATCCATATGTCACTTATCAAACACCAAAAGAAACAATACGCAACCAAAAAATAAATAAATTTGTTGCAACTTATAGGCTAGCACAATGAGAAATAGTACCTCAAGAAAGAATTGCATTTCCATCATTTCGAAGGACGTTCTTTTTATATAGTAGTATAGTTTAATAAAAGACTAAAAGTTAACAAATTTCTGAAAAGTTATTTGAAAGGTGACATTTTCTGGAAGAATAGCATATCTGGCACTCAGATCATACCACACGAAGTATGGAAAACTATAGACATTCTTCAAAGGATGACCCAATGTTAGAAGCCTAGTTTCAACAGCATCCTTCGAAAAACAAGAACACTCCTTCAGGGCTTGTTGGTTTACATTCAGTATATGGCGCACATAATGAGGAAGCATGGGCAAGCTCTGATAAAACTTGCTGTCTCATCTCACCAATAAATTAGCACATGCATATTATTTTGTTCTTAAACTGTACATATTTTTGGCTATTTTTGTAACATATGTGTGCTTCCATTCTAGTTGGGAAGAATCTCACTCCAAAAAAGTGTTCAAGAAGTCGGTTTTAGGCGGCCGCCTGGGCGGGCCTAGGCGCTGGGCGGAGCCCCGCCGCCACGCCTTGGCCAAAATCGGCAGTTAGGCGGCCACCCGCCTAAGCGGTGTCGGCGGTCAAAGCGGAGCCGTCGCCGGCCCGCATGGGGTTTGGAGGAGGCGGTGCAGGACGGTGCGGCGCGGTGGAGTCGGGGTGGCGCGCCGAACTGCGGGGAAGCGTGGCGGTGAGAGGAGGATGCAGAGGAGGAGAGGCGTCGTCGACCGGAGTAGAGGGAGGAGAGGTGTCGCCGACCGCAGAGAGAGGAGAGGCGCCACGACCGGAGTAGAGGATCGAGGAGAGACGCAGCCGCAGAGAGAGGGGAGGCGCCACCGACCGGAGTAGAGGATCGGGAGGAGACGTCGCCGCCGCAGAGATGAGAGGCGCCGATCGGAGTAAAGGGAGGAGAGGCGTCACCGCCGCAGTAGAGGGAGGAGAGAAGCTAGGGTTCGGCCGGGGATGGGGCGAATCGGCCGGGGGGGAATTTATTGACCGCACGGGATTGACATTTTTGCAATTTAGCCCTCTAAATTCTGCGATATTGCAAAATGTCCTTTCCTTTTGATTTTCTTCTGTTTAGACCCTCTAAAAGTCTATTTTCTTTGCAGTTTGATCCTACGTGTCCGTGATGACCCATACATCTGAAGGTTTTACAACTTTACATTAAACATTTAGCCATTTACATTAAATATATATGCATGTTTGCTCATCTTCGGTTTGCTGTCCTTATTTTTAATTCGGCCGCCTAGACCCCGCCTAGGCCCCCTAGGCGCTAGGCCCCACCTCGCCGCCCGCCTAGCGCCTAGCGCCTACTTGAACATTGAAAACCTAATATCCAAAAGGTATACCCAGATGATCAAATCATGTCATCAATACTCAGCAAGAACAATAAGAGCCTTCTGTTGACATAGTTGTCCTAGGGACTTGGGCTATATTTATTAATTTTTCTTGACATCAATGTTTCGCTAGGTGTTTCATGTTTAACGCCTAATGGAATATCATGCATATCAAGAATATAAAGCAATTATATATGACAGTAGGAAGCAATTAGCAAGTAAAGAGAACAAATATGAAAAAGAGGATTTGAGAATAGCAAAAGCAAACCAACACTCAAAATTTGTATTGTTGAAGAACAGAAAATTAGAATCTGGACGATATGTTAGAAGTAAAAAAAATTGTTATCACAAGCAAGAATTTATTTGTCCGAAAAGAAAGGTAGGACAAGGCAATGTCATGAAGCATAAATGAATTAAATTTGGCACGGAACACAACAAAGTGCAAACCACTCACCAGGTCGTTATTGCATTTCTCAAGGTCAAGAACTTTGATAGCAACTACAATATCAAGTGGGACACAAAGAGCTCTGTACACTGTGGCACTAACTCCATCTCCAATCTCCTCATATAATTTATATTCCTTGGGATCTGTTGGAAATTTCCGGCTACGTCGTGCATGCTCCATGGTTCAAATTTAGAGAGCATCATAAGCAACAGCCACACTCTTACAGTTTCCATAGCACAGAAACACAGAAGGCAATGGCAAGAGAATAACTATCAGCATGGCTAAGTTTGAAGATGAATGTGTAGACCGATATAGGATTATTTATTTTGCAGTGTAAACTTCAAACATCCTTTGGTCCAAGGGCTTATAGTGGTGGCGAACAAGGCAATGAAGTAGACGCCACAAAGTTATCCAAGCTGGCTTGCACCAAGGTACTGTGGCAATCTGGCAGAATATTATAAGCTGCAAAACAAAGAATAAGAAGTCTTCAACATCGTGAACACACCTAGGAAAGAAAGAGAATGACAAGCTGCAGAGTAGATGAAGACGCCGCAGCAAACAGAACACAGCCATATTCGGAGTTAACCAAACCCAATATGTGCACAGACGCTCTCCTGAAGAAAAGAAGCAGGAAAAAACAAGAGTATGCAGCTGAAACCTTGAAAAGCAAAGCCCTCTCTACCGAGCCATAGACTAAACTCACGTACTCACAAGAAGCATGGAAGATTACACAGTCCTAGCTTAAATGGAAATTCAATTCAGCATCCCCAACCTCGACTAAGCATGAAACAATACCCTAACCTCCAGCCACCAGGTTCTAACTCAGCACGGGTGAGCGAAACTCGAAGCTCAACCGATCAAGCGTAGGTCCCTCCCATCGTGACAGAATCACTAGCACTTAGTTAATGGTGCCGATACTGCTTAGTTGCGCCGCAACCCAGGGTCATACCACGCAACCCAGCGATCCGCCCGTCTCCTGGGCCCCCAGCAGCAAGCAATCACTACGCTCTACGCAAAAATCTCGATCGCTCTGGGAGAGCCATCCTAAATCCCACAGCTTGGGCACCAAAGCCGTAAGATCGAGCAACCCGGAAGCTTAGCCCGTCGCTACGACACCAAACAAAACCGATCCCGCGGCAGCGGCGTTACCTGGACGGCGCGCCGGCGCGAGTCTGGCGGTGGATCCCCTACGGCGAGGGGCGGAGACGCCAAGGCGGCGGCGGGGGATATCGGGGGCGGCGGGGAGGAGCGCGCGGAGGCGGGCGGATCTGAGCGGAGAAACTGTGGGAGAGGCGTCCGCGCGAGCGAGCAGATCTGCGAGGAGGCGGCAGCGGAGGTAGCTTGGGAAGTGGCGGAGCAGGGCGGCGCCGATTGGGAGGCGGGGGGACGGCGAGAGAAGCAGGCAAGAGTAACGGGCACGTGAGGACGAAGAAGAGCACGAGAAGGTGGAGTAGTGGTCTTCCACTCTCCCTTTGGCTCCCGAGATTTTCTGTGGATGCCGTGCGGCGCTGTCTGGCCAAATGGTCCCCGGGCACGTGGATAGGGCACAATCTGACACGGCTGATACTTATACCTACAGGGTCTGTTCTTTTTGACTACGGCTTATAGCTTTTGGCTGAAATTTTTAAATTTTGGCTGTTTACGGTACAGATTACGGAAAGATCGATACTCATTTGCGATTTTGGCTGATACAGATGTTAAGCTTTTAACGTGTACTACGTTTAACTTGTAGACCCCATCTTGAGAAAATACTCCATTTAAAAGTTAGATACTGTAACGGCTGCCAAAAGTCGGCCGGCTTATGGCCTGAAGAACAGGCCCATATTTTGCTACCCCACGTGTCTGTCCTACTTACCCACGCTCGACACGCTTAGCCAAACAGACCAATAACGGTATATTGATTTTACTGTCAGTCGTAAGTAAGTTTAATGTCAGTTACAAGTAATTTTATTGTTAGTCGTTGAGTCGTAAATATTTCTATTATCAGTCATAAGTAATTTTACTGTCAAGTCACATGTCCACGTTTAAAAAAGTATAATAATATTAACACAGATAATTTACTATTAACCATAAATAATTTTATTTTACTATCCTATAAAAGTTATCATTCGTCATACCGTACTTGGGGCAGATCAATAGTTCCATGCCTTAGGTGGACACATTTGGTCTCGCCTGTTTGACCAGATTTAGGCGCTGCGTGGGGAAAATTTTTGAAGGGTTCTTTTAGTAAATTATTTATTTATTTCATAGATGGATTTGTTTGCGCTGCATGTGGCATATGTGCGGCGGGCAATATCCTGATTCTAAGGTGGTGATCATTTTGGTTTATTTTTGGTGGTTTATGGCTGAAAAACACCAGAATTTGAAAAAAAATATTGTGAATGACAGAGACTTATTTAACATAATTAAATTTAAAAAAATTAAAAAATATAAAAAATATGTTAGCCCATCACAGACAACGCAAACGAATACGGGAAAAAACGAACGGGCAAAAAAGCTAAAAAAAAGCCAAAAGTTCAGAAAAAGATGAATTTATAAATAGTGAAAAATAAGCCAGAAGCTGAAGCCAAAACGATCACAGCCTAAATTTCCCGTGGTTGCCAGCGGCCTGTATTTATAAGTATAGTACGGATTATTATGGCATGATGGTTTGAAAAAGAAAACATGGTGGAGCAATGGAAAAAAATATTTTAGTTCACAAAATGTAGTGCAAAGGAAAATTTCATTTGTTACTTACGCAAATTTTAATGAACATGATGAGATGAAGAGTTATATTTTGATAGTAAGAAAGTAATTATTTATAATAAATCACCGCAATTGGTAGAGCCAGGTGGGAATCGTATGAAAATTTTAATCATGATACTATAATTTTTTTGATAGAATCGTAATATTATTAAGATTATACCAAATTAAGACTATACCTAGGATTGAATCTGTCTATTCAATCTAGGATCTAGAATCGCTTGACTAGAATGAGATTCTAACAGCCGTAACAGCCAAAAAAAATGTAGTTTCTGTTGAATCATGTTTAAAGTGTTAACTAGTTAAATGCCCGTGCGTTACTACGAATTTTTAAAATTTATCATACTACATATTTTAAAATTTATGGGTGGTAAAATTTTTTAGAATATACATACAAACTGTTTATGATCGAGACTAAATATTCGACAATTATGTTTGGGGTCCAGCACTTCCTGCTGGGACAACACACATATTACTCATGGTGTAAGCCGCTTCCTTACAAATGTCAAACTGTGCACTTGTGAGGTGGTGTATCAGCAAAGGCGTGGCCTCACTGGTGAAAATCAATTTCTTGTGCTCAAAACTGCCTGCTGCTGTATTTGACAATGCCCACAATGCCTCCTACATAGGCAGTTCACAAAATTGATAGCATAAATCAGAGAACAGTATGTGTTGCTCAAGACTAAGTAAAGTTGAACCAGGAAAGGAAACCAGACCTTTCTAAGGACCCTACTATCACTCTTCAAACATTTTATAAGACTTGATAAGGCTTGATCTGAGAACAATATTTAGTTACTACTTGCAAAACTAACATCCTCTCTGGAAGACAAACTGCTAACTCACGATAAATAGTCGCAAATGAAACATGGTGCTCTTATATAATTGGAGACTAAGGGTGGTGAGCTATCCTGTGATATTGTTTCCAACAATTAGGATTGAACCAACCATGTATCCATCACCGGCTATAAGATTTCCTAAACCACGAAGTACCTAATTTGAAGTAAAAGTATTAATTTGCCTGTGCTGCGAAATCACACACGCTACTTACATGTTTAACACTAAGTGCAGAATGCAACAATAACTGGGAAGGAAATGTCCTCCTAAAAAACCGATGCCTCTATAATACATGACCTGCTCATATGTTGGATACCAATTTGACAACCAGACTCCACACAAGGTTATGAAAGTTTGTAGTTCAAACTAAGAGGCGTCCCTCTTAAAGATATAGGACAGTCAGCTAGGCAGTAGTTAACTACGATATACAGTGTAAAATATATGTCTTCAATTCATTTCAGGAAAAGCACCAAAAGTGTGAATAAGCAAAAGGAACACTATGCGATAGAGAAAAACAGATAATACCGGAATGAGTAACTGCAGGTTCTCAGAAACCAGCAAGCGTCCAATAAGCAATTGAGGCACAAAACTTCTTACTAATAAGCTGATAGCTTTTTCTGAAAGTGCTGAAAGATAGACCACTACCCACGCCACCTCAGTTGCTAGCTCTTCATCCCTGAAGATCCAAAACTTAGCTCATCAGATGCAGTAATGGGCAAAAGCATGCACATTACTTTGATAAAATTTTAGTTAAATGTTTTTCATGCCATTTATACATTTTATAAAATACCTAAAACATATAACCAGGAATAAAGCAACTGCACAAGAAAAATAGCACCAACTGCCCAGCAAATACAACATGACAAGGTAGGTTAGAAAGCACTGGTCAGTGAATCTAAAGAATGTTATGTATGAAACTATAAGAAAGAATAACAGATAATTAGTCCCTTTTGTGATGATTAAGAAGCCAGCATCAGAACAAGCATGTCTCTACTTGAATTTTAGAAATTCAACTAATTGACAAGTAAAATAAATTGAAATGCAATGCAATAAAAAGATGTCCATCAAGATGTCAGACCCCAGATTTTACATCCGGAATTCTCTGTGATTTATTACACTATTCCCTGGATCAGTAAATAGTGCTCATAGATACAGAAAATTGTGAAATCTAAAGTACTGCCAGTCTACAACTAGAACACAAAGAGAAGCATCAGATCGGGAAAGACTTACGGTCGCCGATGAACGCCATTGAGCGAAGACCTCGTGCCTGCGTGATGCAGGCGTGGGGACGAGTCGATGCAGATGGGATGTCGCCGGAGTACGGGGTGTCGACGGCGGAGTCCTGCAGAGACGGCGGCGACGACCTTCCCGTTGCTTAGCAGCACGCAATAGATCGGAGTCTTAGGGTTGTACGGAGTTTTTGGCTCTCACGAGGAACGAACATCATCGAGAGAGGCCGGGACTCCACCCTTTTATTTTGCGCTGTTGCAACGGGGGGACCGTAACCAAAACGGTTAGGCACCCCCGATCAGGGCGCGAGAACGTGGGGTGAACCCACGTTTTCTCATCCGGCTGTTTGGCCTAGATCAATATCCAACATTCTCCCCTTTGATCGTAAGGCTAAACATCATAATCCCTCTCTCAATAAAAATTCACACCAAAGTAATGCGTCACAACAGTCAATTAAGTACCGCTGGACATCAGGACTTATAGTGCTCCATTTTATATCGATCGGATAACATAATACTTTATGGGAGTTGGTTACTTTATATGGTCCTCTTATTCCGTGATCACAGGCTCTCCAATAAACCCATGCCGCAACATGATTACAAAAATATTGGGTGGTAAGCCTTTTGTAAGCGGATCCGCAAGCATAAATTTAGTTCCAATATGCTCAATCTTAATTGTTTGATCCTGGACTCTATCTTTCACAACATGATACTTTATGTCAATGTGCTTGGCAGCTGCACTCGACTTGTTGTTACTCGAATAGAAAACTGCGGGTTGATTATCGCAGATGTAATGAGTGGTCTAGAAATGTCGTCTACCACTCTCAATCCCGGATAAAGTTCTTAAGCCATACAGCCTGCCCGGTAGCCTCATAACATGCCACAAATTCAGCCTGCATTGTCGACGATGCAGTAAGTGTTTGCTTTATACTTTTCCATGAAATTGCTGCTCTGCGAGGGTGAAAATATAACCGATGTGGACTTCTTAGTGTCTTTACACCCGAAAATCAGCATCGAATAACCGACAACCTCAAGGTTATCGCTTTTCTCGTATGTGAGCATGTGACCTTTAGTGCCTTGCATATATCGCAGACTTTCTTAACGGCTTTCCAATGGTCCGGTCTGGATTTGATTGATATCTCGCAAGCATCCGGTAACAAAAGCTAAATCGTATGTACATACTTGAGCATACATAATACTTCCGACAGCAGAAGCGTAAGGTACATCCTTCATCTGATCAGATTCATAGTCATTCTTTGGGCATTGAAATTTCCCAAACTTATCGCCCTTAACAATAGGAGCAGGCGAGGCAGAGCATTTATGCATATTGTATCTCTTTAGTACTGTCAATGTATGCCTTTTGTGATAAACCTAATATTCCTTTGGACCTATCTCGGTGAATTTCAATACCAAGAACATAAGATGCTTCACCGAGATCCTTCATGTCAAAATTAGACGAAAGAAATCTTTTAGTTTCCCGCAGCATGTCCACACTGCTGCTGGCTAATAATATATCGTCCACATAAAGGATTAAGAAGGTGTAATTACTCCCCCTGAACTTAACATATGTGCAATTATCAACATCATTCTCCTTAAATCCAAAATTTCTTATGACTTCATCGAACTTAAGGTACCATTGCCTAGAAGCTTGCTTCAGGCCATATATGGATTTCTTTAGTTTGCATCCCAAATGTTTCTCGTCTTCCAAAACAAAACCCTCCGGTTGTGTCATGTAAACGTCCTCATACAAGTCACCATTTAGGAATGCAGTCTTAACGTCCATTTGGTGCAACTCTAAATCAAAATGTGCTGTGAGCGCCATTATAATTCTAAATGAATCTTTAGTCGAGACAGGAGAAAAGGTTTCATTATAGTCAATGCCTTCTCTTTGTGTAAATCCTTTTGCTACAAGTCTCGCCTTAAACCTTCGATATTCCCTTTGAGTCACGCTTTGTTTTGTAGACCCATTTGCGACCTCTTGTTTTGGCTCAGGAATTTCTACTAAGTCCCATACATCGTTATCGCCCATAGACTTAATTTCATCTTTCATGGCATCTAGCCACTTAGATGAATCCTTACTTTTCATAGCTTCTTTATAAGAGCTAGGATCATCTTCTTTCCCAAGATCATCTTCATTCAAGTAAACCTCATAATCACTTGGGATAGCGATCTCCTCACTCGCTCGATCTCCCGACGGTACATTAGCGTGCTCATTAGGTCGTTCATTAATTGTCATAGAGGGTCGTGAAGGCTCATCATTAGGTATGACACTTGTGTTTTGAGCCCTCAACGAAGGAATAGCCACGAATTAATCGGAGACGCAACAGAGTTGCAACTACAGGATCAATCGTGGGCACAACCACTTGGGACATAGGAAAATCAATCAGCCGGATTAGCGGCGAAGCAACATACATCCGCTTCTCCTCAAGATCAATTTTCCTAGGCTCCAAGTCACCACTAATGCCATCATTTTCCAAGAACACAGCGTGCCTTGTTTCTACAAATTTTGTGGTACGATCGGACAATAGAATCGGTACCCTTTAGATCTGTCGGGATAGCCAATAAAATGGCAACTCACGTCTTAGGATCTAATTTCCCAATTTGTGGGTTAAATACTTTAGCTTCCGCACAACCCCACACATGGAGGTAGTTCAAACTTGGTTTTCCCATCCATAATTCATAGGGTGTTTTCGGACCGATTCTTCGGGAACCCGATTGAGTATGTGTGCGCGGTCTTTAATGCTTCCATCCATAACTTTAGGCAAAGTGGAGTGCTCAACATACTTCGAACCATATCCATAAGAGTACGGTTTCTTCTTTCCGCTACTCCATTTTGCTGAGGATCTCCGGGCATTGAGTATTGAGCGACTATACCATTTTCCTGTAAGAACCTGGCAAAAGGACCAGGAATCTGTCCATAAGTTGCATGTCGCCCATAATACTCTCCCCCACGATCCGAGCGCACTACTTTAATCTTTAGATCGTCTTGATTTTCAACTTGACCTTAAATATTTTAAATTTATCAAGTGCTTCCGATCTCTTTAATAGGATAGATATAGCCGTAACGTGAGTAATCATCGATGAACGTAATAAAGAATCATAACCATCTACGATGTCACAGGAAAGGACCACATATGTCGGTGTGAATTAATTCCAAAATCCACGTGCTTCGAGTAGCACCTTTCTTTATTTTCTTCACATACTTGCCTTTGATGCAATCAAGGCAATGTTCATCCGAATCACTAAAATCTAAAGGGTGAAGAATTTCTTCTTTAATGAGACGTTCAATTCTCCCCCTTGAAATGTGGCCCAAACGACAGTGCCACAATTTCGACGAAGTCTCATCGATTCGCTTGCGTTTTTTATTCACATCACATACATTCATGGATATAAGAGAATCTTGCAGAGACAACATGTAAAGCTTGTCGTGTCTGATGGCACGACCAACATTATCATTATTGAAATAAACTAAACACTTTCCGTGTCCAAAATTACAAGAATATCCATCATTATCTAATAATGAAACAGAAATTAAGTTTCTTCTCATCGAGGGAACATAAAGAACATCATTAAGTTTCATTACAAAGCCATTATTCAAAACTAAAGAAACAAATCCAATAGTTTCAATTTTGGCTTCCATCCCATTAGCCACTCTTAGGCTTCTTTCCCCTCTGAGACTTGTCAACATATGGAATCCATGCAAGGAATTCGTAACATGCACAGTGGCACTAGAATCAATCCACCAAGAATTTATAGGAAAATCAGCATAAAATGCTTCATCAACAAAAGTAATTTCATAAGTACCTTTCTTGGCGAGCCATTTTAGCCATCCGGATGCTTATCTTTGAAGTGGTCCTTTGACTGACAAAAATGGCACTCATCACTTTTCTTTTGTCCACTTGAGCTTCCAGGACCTGAAGCGTTTTAGGCGCTTTAGGGTGCTTTGGATGCTTGTGGCTTCTTATAAGGGAATATGCTTGCTCCTTCTTTCCTTTCCTTTATAGCCACCTCTATTTCTAGAGGGACCGGTTGTATTTGAGGAGTCGACTTGATTTACAAAATCGGTAGCCCCTCGACCTTGAGCCTCTCTTCCTCTGTGAAACATTAGCGATCAACTCGCTCATGGTCCACTTGTCCTTAATGGTGTTGTAGTTGACCTTGAAAGCTTCAAATTGCTTGGGAAGAGACATCATAATGTAATGAACAACAAAACCATCGAAATAGCCATGTCCATTGTCTTAAGTCCGGCAAGAATATTGATTATTGTCATAATGTGCTCACGAACATTTCCAGACCATTGTATTTGGTGTTCATGAGCACGTGCATCGATGTGGTAGCATAAACTTTAGAGGACCCTTTAAAGTGATCCTCGATGGAGGACAAATAGTCCTTTACCCTTTCCTTTTCAGGGATTGCTCCCCTTATGGCCTCACTAATGGAGTTTTTCATCACAGCAAGTGAACACACTGTTAGACCGCTCCCACTTCTCAGCATTAGTTTTATATTCCTTCATTTTGTCATCATAATTGTCCTCCCTTCAAGGGGAGCGACAGCTCATCGAATCTGAACGCGTAGTCCAGATCCAAGAGCTGAAAAGTCGTCATAAGCGTAAACTTCCATTTCTGAAAGTTACTACCATTAAGTGGCTCAATTGCATTAACATGAGCGGAATGTAGCGGTGAAAAATTATAAAATTTACATTAGCAAAAGCGCATAATTAATTTGCATGAAAATTAATCTTACGTTGGTATGATTAACAACATGCTCATAAGAATTTTTCGCATCACCGCTGGGCGATCTTAAAATTTAACATAATTTATACACATGCAATTACTATTAACGTTGGTCAAAGAGTAATAGCATGGAAAAATTAAACATAACAAACATCATTTATTTCGCATCACCGTTGGGCAGATACGAAAAATTTAACATAATGCAATTACAATTAACGTTGGTCAAAGAGTAATAGCTTGGAAAAATTAAACATAACAAACATCATTTATAACATGCAATTACAATTAACGTTGGTCCAAAAGTAATAGCATGAAATAATAAACATAATTCTTTAATTGAATTTCTCGTTGGTTTCATTCAATTAGAGACAAAAACATCAGGCAGCGAAAAAAATATCATAATATTTTCAACAGCTTAAATACATTATCCAGTAATATTCTCATGAGATACATCAAATAATCATAAAATATACATAAGATGTACTATAAATACATGAGAATATACAAAGAATAAATGAAAAAATATATGTTGTGCGCTGCTGGGCCGAAACCCAACAGCCTAAAAACAAAATTGCCCCCACTGTTGGGCCGAAAACCCAACAGCCGGCCCATCAAACCCGCCCTCCCCTGCAAGCATCACGGTAGTTCATTTGATGGACGGCTCGGATCGCAGTGATGCCCAGAGCAAAGAAGAAAGCGACCATAACCCTAGGAGCAATCGGCTCATTCCACCAAAAAAGGATGAGCGGGCTGTGTACCGCGAGGAGGGGAGCAATGGCAAGAACGGCTCTCTGCTGCTGCTGAAAGAGCGACGGCGGCGGCGGCACACAAGACACGGGCGGCGGCGGCCGTCTGCGGCCATGGGCGGCGGTGGCAAGACGCGGCCGGCGCGTCAAAGCGGTGCAGCGTGCGCACGAGGCGGCAGCAGCAGTTCACCGGCGTCGGCCAGCGGCCCGTCTGCGCAAGGCACAAGGCAAGCGGCGGTGTCGGCCCTTAGCGGCAGAAGCAGCACGCAGGCGGCAGCAGGAGGCGTTGGCCCTTGGCGGCGCAGCTCGGTAGCGGCCCGTAAAAACCGTAAGTCCGGTCCCAGTCCCGATCCGAAAAAGGATTTCAATTGATTTGGGGAAAAATTTCTTTAGGGTTCAACATGATTTTGGGGTTTCTAGTGTTCGGGTATCATCAAGATTTTGGGGAAAACTTTAGGATTTGCTTTCTATTACTTGATTCCCCTCCTTCTACCATGCTATCCGAAATATCTGTGGGCTAAGGTTCTAGAGAGACTAACAGATTGCTCTGATACCAAATGTGAAATCTAAAGTACTGCCAGTCTACAACTAGAACACAAAGAGAAGCATCAGATCGGGAAAGACTTACGGTCGCCGATGAACGCCATTGAGCGAAGACCTCGTGCCTGCGTGATGCAGGCGTGGGGACGAGTCGATGCAGATGGGATGTCGCCGGAGTACGGGGTGTCGACGGCGGAGTCCTGCAGAGACGGCGGCGACGACCTTCCCGTTGCTTAGCAGCACGCAATAGATCGGAGTCTTAGGGTTGTACGGAGTTTTTGGCTCTCACGAGGAACGAACATCATCGAGAGAGGCCGGGACTCCACCCTTTTATTTTGCGCTGTTGCAACGGGGGGACCGTAACCAAAACGGTTAGGCACCCCGATCGAGCGAGAACGTGGGGTGAACCCACGTTTTCTCATCCGGCTGTTTGGCCTAGATCAATATCCAACAAAAATGAATATCAAATACATACCATGCAGAAGCATAAATAAAATAGTAAACTTACACATGGGTCGATTAGGCCGAAACCAATAAATTGCAGCAGCGGAAGAATGAAACACACATGTGGGACCTTCAGGACATGCCTACAGGCAGCCAACTGGAGGTTCGCGACCTAGCCATTGACATCTTCATCTTCTTTATCATCATGACCAATAGTATTGCTGAGGCGCAGTGATCTGATTCTTGATTCTGGATTTGTTGTGAGAGCGAGTGTGAGCACACTAACCACCGTGCTCCGCGAGCCAATACACAGAATGCAAATAAATAGTATGCAAGGCTTATCAAAGGAAAGGCTCGGGTTATTTTATTTGCCAGGAATTGCTTTTGGGTGGCATTATCATTATTGAATCCTAGTGTTATAGTTGCTACCTAGGACTCCACACGGCGATTATCATAATTGACTTAATCCACCAAAGATACATTCTCTTTACTGATTGTTGTCTAAGACTCCAAACAGCTGGTGACATCATTCATTTAATCCACAGAACATACACTTCCTATATTGATTGCTGTCTAAAATCCAAACAGCGGGTGACATCATTTATTTAATCCACCAAACATAATGACATCATTTATTTAATCCACCGAACATAGTGACATCATTTATTTAATCCACCGATCAAACACTTTCTATATTCCGAATTCCTAATAATCCAATCTTGTAATCACTATTCCTCAACTCTTCACTTCTGAATTCTAATGATTCTCTAACATGATTCATCGGTATTTCTCCACCAAGAATATCATTAATCAAGTTTATACCTCAATTATCATATCTCCAAAGTTTTCACAAATTAAATTCATCCATCTAGATCAAATCCTAGTAATACCATTAAATCTAGCAATTACTTTTACACTCTTTTAATTCTCTAAATATTATTTAAATCAGCTATCTAGCCTATCTATTTATTTAGACTCCACCAATTTATTTCTCCAAGACTCCTTTCTATCATTCCCTTTTTATAATCGGCATGAATCCACCAATCTTCGTTATGTATTTACCACAACAATCACCTCCTTTTTCTTACGACTCTATCTATTCTTCCTGGTATTTTATTTTATGAGAAGTATCATCATTATTTGCTTTTGAAATACAATACATAGAATTCCCTGAGACTTAGCAGTTTAAACAAAACGTAATGTGTATGAGAATGCAATAATAGTAGCGATTCAGATTCCATCCACCGTTACATGGCATCTGCACCATATGCTTAATCCTTCAGCGCTATAGCCGCTTAACTTATCACTAGGGCGACACTCAGGGCAACACAAATCAGGGCTTTCCGCGGCCCTCCACTTTTCCATTCCCACCCACAAAGTTGTTTTTGAAATAGAACTATATCTGGTTAAGTTCCTATGTCCGCCTATGACCGTGGGCACGGCTATTCGAATAGTTTTGACTCTGCAGAGTTTGTATACATTCACCACAAGAGACAATCAACTCATTGCCCCACATGATTCCTTAGCCATGTGGTTGAGCAGACCATCATAGTGACTGTTCAAAGTACCCTGTCCCTTCCATCATTTCACCCTATGGGTCGCTCCCACTTGCGGTGGGTCCCATACGTTGTGCGGGATGTTCTCCTTCTGAACGTCTAGCAGCTGGCCACGCCCCTGCTAGCCCGCCATAGCAGAACTTCACCCTCTGCGAGTGTCCCATTCAAGTCGTCACATAGACAGCCGCTTGCACTACCTCACCTCCTCCTCCTGTGAGGATGACTTTCAGGATTCGGTAAATCTACTAGGCCAAGTTGTAATTTACAGACTTGTGGTTGCACTATTTTACGTAGGAGGTCATGACAAGATTCGGTCCTCAGGGGTATCTGGGCGGTTCTACCACTAACCATTTTGTGCTTCCACTGCACCACACACTAGCCCCCAAACCATCCGCCCAGATATTTAAGCAAGTTGAGATTTTTGGGAGCATAAAATAATCATATCCATAACATATCAGTCATTACCACCATGACTACCCAACCAAATTCTCTTATGTTAAAAAGTGATGCTTGGGCGTTCTCACGCCCATGAACATCTAAGCAATACTAAGTATGGCATATAATTACAGACTTATTTTCGAAAGATTATTATCATAGTTTTGCTAGGTTGACAAGGTTCGCATATTCAATATTCCAAAGGAGGTTTAATATTAATCAAGGCATACAATGGGCATATATCTAGAATCTTGAATTAAACATGTATTGTATATAAAATAGCAGCATGCAATTTGATAATTTAAACCAAAGTAATTTGCAGAAAATGTAGGTTTAACATGATCAAAGTATTGACTCGTCCGGCGCGGTTTACTGCGGTCTTGAGCTCACACAATGCTTTCTTATTCATTGGTCTTGGGCTTCTGGCCTTTATATTCACCTGGATCTTGATCTCGCCTGATCCATCAAATCTTCAGGACTTCAATTTCTAATTATGCGATAAACAACTGAATCCAAATAAAGGCAAATAACTCAAAAGATCCAAAATAAATCCGAATAATCTTGATTTAGTTTTGTTATGAGTTAATGGTTGGTTCGAGTGATTTGAGACAAGGTTGGTTACATAAGGTTGTATTTTAACATTTGTTAGTTAGCAACATCTACCTTTGAGGTTTATTTAAGGTGACCCGTTAAATATTAGACACATATTCCAATTATTATTAAGGGTATCTTTACTTAATTTGAATATTTAACTAAAGCCATTTTTCTTTACTAATGCCTTTGGTTAATTTAGATTTTAAAATAAATACTAAAGGCACCTTATTCATTCATTATGATAACTAATCCAAATTAAACTCCCTCATCATTGCTTCTACATCCTATTTAAATTTTATGAGCTTATCTAAATTATTTTCTAAATTCAAATGAGCTTCTAAAATTATGATTTTGGTTTCATTGGACAGATCTTGAATTTAGATGCATTTAGAAATTTGTTTCATTCAATTTGGAGTTAAAATGAATAAGTTATGCTCCTTTGAAACATTTTGGTTTAATTAGATACAGAAATTATAAAAATTCTGACAGGTGGGGCCCACTGACAGCGACCCACTCACGCGGGCGCTGACAGGTGGGGCCCGGTTGGCATTGGCTCGCCCTCTCTCCCCTACTGCCTCTAACAGACGGGACCCAACTGTCATCAGGACACGCAGGCGGGCGGTCGCTGGCAGGTGGGGCCCACTTGTCAGTCGACGAAATTAAAAGAAAAAGGCTCAACCTCGGCGCTGCGTGAGCGGGGGCTTGAACGCGCGCGACCGAGGGAGCCCCGGGGGGAGAATTAGCGCTGATAACCATCCGAACTCTCAGGTGTTGCTTACCCATATAGGGTAAATATACCTCTTAAGCTAAGTCTACAGGCCCATGAAATAGAGCGACTTGGGGTAGGTGGCAGGCGGCGCCGCATGCGGGGTGGCGGGGAGGGGTGGTGACCCACAAAATGGGTTGCACAGGAGCGGGAAGCTAGGGTGGCGGGTTGACTGAGCCAGCGGCAGTGGGGGCGGCTGAAGCCGGGCGAGGTGGAAACAGGGTGACACACGGAGAGGAGAAGGATGAAATTGGCGGCGCATGAGCATGAGGGATACCAGGGAGCTTACCTGTGGTTGGCGTGGTCTGAGGGAGGCCGAGGTGAGCCGGCGGTGTGAGCTGCTGGCGCGGGCATGTGCACCACCGGCGAGTTGGGGTGGGGAGGGCTCGGCCGAAGGTGGTGGTGGCTTTGTGACACCCTGAGGGTGCTCCAGCTCGGTAGAATTGGTCCGAGGTAGCTCCAATCGTCGGCGGGCCGGATGGCCGGAGTTGGAGAAGGAGATGGGCTCGTCGGCGTTTGAGGGGGTTTGGGTTCAATCGCGCTCGGTGGGAGGATGTGGGGGTGCGGCGAACCGAATGGGAGGTTTTCGGGTTTCATAGGTGACAGGGCGCGGCTGGCCACGACGAGGCCGAGGCGCACGGGCTTGTCGTGTGGTGGTGTCGGCGGCGGCGTCGCGGCGACAACGGCGGCACGCGCACGGCCGCGGATTCGGGGTGGACGCAGGGTCGGTGTCGCTGGGCCTCGGTCGGCAGAGCGAAGAAGGAGAAAAGGGGGACCAGATAGCGCGGGGAAGAGGAAGAAGGAAGGAGGCGGCAAGGGTGGGGTCCCAACGGCGAGAGGAGAAAAGGGAGGAGGAGAGAAGAAAAGAAAGGAGGGGCCCACATGGCATAGAGAAAAGGGAAAAAGGGAGAGAGAAAAAGAAATGATGGAGTGAAGAGAAGAAAATGTTTGGGCCTGGTTTTTAAATTTTTGATTTCTAATTTAGATTTTTGTTTCATATTTATGACCACTGATCTTTGCATGACATTTAGAATTTAAACTTTAAATTTTCAGCTATTAAATGAGTTTCTATTATTATTATTATTATTTAGGTCATATGTATATATTTAATTTCACATACTGTTATTTTGCTAGCCTACCTAACTTTTGCATATATATATATATATATTATTTCCTATATTGCCCAACCATTCCTTACACAATTTGTATATATCTTTGTATAGGTGTTTGTATTTTAGTCCTTCACTTTTATTGCTATTTGTGTCATTATTCCCAAAATGAGATTTTATATTTTAAATCAGGTTCCTCTTTCCTTATACTGGATCATCTTTTCAGATTCGTATTTAAAATTTTAGTTTTATATTATTTGCATTTGGGATTACTCTTTGATTATTAATTTGCATGCCACAAATCTCAAAAAAGATTTCAATTAAATATTCAAAAGAAATTCAAATGCCAAAAAAATGCAGGAAATGATTTTAAAATTCCATATTTTTGAAATAACCAAATTTTGGGATGTTACACAAGAGACATACGCCTTTTCCATGTTCCTCGTGATCACATTTAGCACACCCTCGATGCTAATAATCTCATTCGCAGCCTTGGCATCAGGCCCCTTGGTTATAAGAGAAACAACCGTTTCAGTAAAATGATGCTTGATCAATAACTACATGGCTACATGCATATATATCAGGCTGATTAGGACCTGTTTGGATGGGTTTAGCTTCTAGAAAACCTCATAAGCTACACATTTCATAAAATGTTTTGTGAAGGGGCTTAAACTTTTCAATACAAACATGGCTCAAACTTTTGTCAGAGGGAAAATACGGCTTGAACTTTAAGAAAACCCTTCATTAGTATCCTTCTTGGAAGGGCTTAAGCTTCTTAATTCCTTAAAAAAAGCTCTTGGTAAAAGGATAACTGTGACATAAGAAACTCGAGACACACACAATTAGAACAAGAGATATAACCTTGATGAGATTTGACAATGCCCAAGTAGCAGTTCTTGCTGTAGAACCCTTGCTTGAAAGCATTAAGTGGGCAAGAGGCCACAAAGCACCTTGTGCGAGTAATGTGCTCCTCAGCTCTGTTCCTTCATCGGCAACGTTACCAATGGCCCATGCACATTGCTCAGCAACCAGTGTGGAGCTCTTCTCTAACAAAGATAGATTGATTAACATTTTTAGTATAAACAAAGTTCCAACATCCAACCGAACTGCAGAGAAATGTCTATCTACCCATTGTTCTTGAGAAATGTATATTACAAAGGAATAAGACTAATATATTCCTAATGGGAACAAAAATGAGCATCGAAGAACAAAGGAGAGAAAACCAACCACCAAGGTGTGCAGTAAGCAGTGGTAATGCGGGAAGTAAGGATTTTGTTTCTTCTATTCCCCAGTTGCTATTTTTGTAAGGCACCAAACTGCCTCTAGCAACTGCAATAAAAGCATCCATAATCTCCATAAGAGAAAAAAGTTCAAATGGCTATAGCAAAACAAATACAATGTGAACGATGAACATGTCCATCTTTATAACAACAAATAGATAGCAAGGAAGCTATCCAGGTAAAATAGAAAACTGGACTCAATTTTATTTTTCTTATTAGAACTATGGGCACAATTAGTGCAACATGAGCAACCTGTTCATCTGACGATCCAAAGGACAGATATTGCACTAAAAGAGGGACCTCTCTAGCTTTAATTGCTACTTCAATCTGAGGTACTTCAGACTGTGACAACAAGCATCTCAAAGCACGAAGCGCCTCTGTCTTGTTCTTTTGAGCCCCTCCCCCCCCTAAGAAGCAAGAAGCATCAAAAGGTTATAGAATACACTCCAAAATCTGAGCACTTTCTATATGTGTTATAATTTTCTCATAGTAAAAATTTAAAAGTTACAAGTGTTTGAGTCAAACCTTCTGTCCCATACAACTTATAGATGTATATCTTCAAAGTGGAAAATAACTAAATGTCAGGTAAATAAAATAGGTTCTCTAGCAAACTAAGGTGCCATTTGGTTCATGTATGTGAATCATAACGATGGCAGCATAGGTGTTAGGAATACAAGAGTGGGAGGTTTAAGAGATAATGCAAAAATTATTCTTCCCATGCACCATAACCAAACATTATATGAAGAATTTTGATCTCCTGTAAATGGAATACAGGAAACTAACCATGAACCAAACAGTTCGTTATAGGCAATGGGTTTCTTTGCATTGCCAAAAAAAAAGAGGAGATGGGTCTATAATATTCAAGATATCAAAATTGTCTCAGGATCAATGGCTTATGCTAATACATAAGGAAATGTCAATGCTTCCATCCATCACGAGGAAAGGGTTATATGAGCACGATGCGTTCACAAGAAACCTACCTATATCCAAGTCAATTCAACCAAATCCGACGATTTCCCTAACATCAATGGCGACGCAATCACCAGATATGAAAGCCTACCTGCTGCCGTTTCTCCTTGCGCAAGACTCACAAGGGCGCCCTTGGACTGGTAGATGGCGACCTCCTCCTGGGGGACGTAGCCGGCGCAGATGCGGATGGCCTTGCGGAGCGTGCCGTTGGGGCGGCGCGTCGGCACAATGATGCGCTCGCCCTCCTTGGGGATGGAGAGGAGGCACCGCTGTCGTTGTCGTCGCTGGCGGTGGCCAACGTCGGGGAGGTGTACGGGGTTTGGAGAGGGGAATGGGGGAAGGCTGCGGTGACGGTGGGCACAGGATGGGTTTAGGGGTAGTTCAGGCATTAGAGTTAAGACCGGCGTCCGAAGGTCCGGTCGGGTGAGATTGCTGCATTGGAGGCGGCAGCGGAGCAGAGGGGTGGGGGGGACGAGGAGGAGGCGTGGAGGAGCAGGGAAGGAGGTGGCAGCGGTGTGGGCGCTTGGAACTTGGGAAGCGGAGGACAATGACAAGGCAGGGACGGGGCGAGGCGGGCGAAGGGGTGGGGAGGAGGCGAGGCGAGCGAAGATGCGCTTGGACGAGGCGAGCAGTCAAAGTGGGAGGAGCAGTTTGGGTGAAAGTGTCTTGAGGTGGGGGAGATCAGAGAGAGGAGAGCAGGAGGAGGCCCACGAGTTAGCGCAAAGTTTTTCTAAGGAAGGACAGTGGAGTGGAGAACGTACCTACCACCAACTCATTCTTTTATAATCGTAAAGATCTATGTATTTTCAGAGTCTTTCTGCATTTTGGATATTATCTAAAATAGTTTAATATTAAATACAACATTGTTTGAATTTTTTGAGAAAAATGCTAAGCTATAAAACCCTAAAAATATTTTTTATAAAAACTAGACTAGGTCAGGAGCCTCTGCATTATTTTTGAAATTCGTTTGCTACGCTTAAAAATTTCTCAAATCTTTCAGTTTTGAACCAAAAATAAAATCTCCTTTTCTTTTTCCCACCTGCATTTTAGACCGAATCTGGCCTTGGCCCATCTTCCTTCACTCCCGACACCGCCTAGCCGTGGCCCATCTCCATGCCCATCTCTCCCTCATCCTCCTCTCTCGCAATCGCCCAGACCCACACGTCAGCACCAGTCTTCCACCTTGAGCCCTCCCGGCTAACCACTGTGGCCGTGTGCGGACCGCATCGCGCCACCCTCCTCAGCCAAGCCATTTTCTAGTGGACATCGGGGCCATGCTGCTAACCCCATCCTCCATCTCACCATATGTGGCTTGACCACCATGCCTGTCTGTTGTTCGCTGCACACAGCCGTCATCGGTCACCGTTTTTGACCGTGTCTGCCCACGGTTTTGGACACCTGACGAGTTGTCATCTCCGCATCATTTCATCCCATCGCCAACCCCCGTCATCACTCCTTTTTGACGCTCTTCGCTTGTCGTGCCACAATGAGAAAGAGAGAGTGTGTGAGAACGCACTCTCCCAAGCTGGCCGCGCTCCCAATTTTGCCCCTTATCCACCTGTTGTTCTGTTGCGAGTACTTCAGCTCGACCATGCCCCTGAAAATCCTCAGCTCACCACTCCTTGTTGCCACAAGTACCAGAGCTGTTTGCTCCTATTTTGGCTGGGAACACGTGCATTGTTCTCGACGCTGATGAGCACGTTTGCATGTGTCATCTTCACCGGTGAGCTCCACTCCTCACAACGTGCATGTCTTTCTTCTTCTTGAGCCTCCCTAATGCTTTTCCCTGGGTTGATGATGTAGTTGGTGCTCTTTGAAGCCAGCCTAAGGCCGCCATGTCCTACCATCTCAGGTGAATTTTGCTCTATGGCATCCACATCATGTCGCACCGTTTTTGTTTGCTCTTCAAAACCGCTCAGCCAATTTCTCTTCCATGTAGTCTTGTACTGAAATCTGACCTTATCCCCCATTTCCAACCACCATCGCCATCTTTGCTATCTCTGCTACTTTGGTGAGCCCCTGGCTAATTCCTTTCGTATGCACCAACTCTTGCCTACATGCAAGCTAATGAGTGCCTCCTTGTAGCCACTCGTCTTTGCCCCTATTCACCATTGCTCCACCACCTCTGGTAGTCTTTATCGCCACCAAGCACCATGGTGAGCTCCTGGTAGTCCCAAAGAACTAATGCATGAGCTAGATTTTAAGTTTAGCTCCTTTTGCCTAGACTTCATCATGGCTACCCATGGCACTGCCGCGGCTGCATGTTGCCGGCACAACTCTAGTGACCCTTGGTACCCATGCCAAGCCCGTTAGCGTTGTGTTAGTCTCCTGCTTCTCACCTCTCCCATGGAAGCCGTCGTAGCCCGAGCCCGATTTACCGCTTCTCACTGTTATGCCCGACCACTGTAAACCTCGCTATCACTACCCTTATCTTCACCTTAGTCCCATCAATCCATTTTGCCACTTCCTGAGTTGTGCCATCATCGCTTTGTCACCAACAAACTTGGCAATGATCTCGGCCCGCATGTCAGTGAGACATCACGTGACATTTTATCAAGTGGCAAAGAAAGATGGGGTAAATCATCAAATCTCCCTAATAATAAATGGAGTAGAGTTTGAAGCCATCCTTATCATGATAGATACTCCTGGCTTAGATATGATTTTTGAGATGGATTGGCTATCCAAACACAAAGGGTTCATAGATTGTGCTAACCAAACCATTTCTCCTGTTACTTCCAGTGGAGAGTAAGTTGCCTTCTCTTCCACTCTTGTCATGCCTTCACAGCAGCCTACTCCCAATTTCCTCTTAGTTCCAGAGCTTGATCAAGTGCCCGTGGTGTGCGAGTATCCCAAAGTATTTTCGGATGAATTTCCAGGAATGCCGACCATCACCGTTGTGAGCTAAGCTTTGAGATAGCTGATTATGTCTATCTCAAGGTCTCATCGCTCTGTGGCATCTATTATTTCCAAGTCTATGGGAAGTTGGCACCCCGGTACATCAGGCCATACTGGATCATTGCAAAGAAAGGTAAAGTGGCATACCAATTGGAGCTACCACCTCAACTTTCAGATGTGCATGACATCTTCCATGTCTCCTAGCTCAAGAAGTGCCTCAGCACTCTGAGTGATCTCACCCAATTGGATAACATCGACCTGTAACCCGATCTTTATTACCGAGAGCATCCAATTCGTATTCTAGAACAAGCCGAGCGACAAACTCGTAACCATACCATCTATATGCTAAAAGTCCAATGGTGTAACCACGTTGAGAATGAAGCAACCTGGGAAAGAGAAGATCAACTTAGAACCGACTTTTCAAATTTCTTTACCGAACCCGCCGAATCTCGGGGTCGAGATTCTTTGTAAGGGGGTAGACCTGTAACATCCCAAATTCTAGGGCATGCAAAAATGAGAAAAAATTTAAATTTTTTGAATGTAGTTGTTTTTCTTGGCTCTTTATTGCAGTTTTTTTTTGGAAATTTTGTTGTTTCAAAAATCAAAAATTGAGACAAAGTTGTAAAGACTAAAAAGATGATTAAAAGTTTGTATGAGAAAATTTATAGTGGAAGTCATCTCAAAAACGCATAGTAGCCTTTCAACATAATCATGGCACTAGAATAAATATTTGAGTAATTTTAGAACATGATCTAAGAATTTAATTAAATTAGAAATAGACTTTATATGGGATAGTAGCCTTTGCGAAATTTTTGAGAAAAATCAAGAAAAGAAAATTTCTAAAAATTTTACCCTATAATCTAGTCTAGTTTAGGAGTATACACAAGAAGTTTCATAATTTTTTGAGCTCATCTTGTGTGTCTAACAATTACTCAAACCTCTCTGCTCATCTCACCTCACTCCCTCTCACTGCCGTGTAGGGCCCACTCGCAGTGTTCTTCTTCCACCTCCATGAGCCCACACCTACTCTGCCATGTTCATGCAGCCCCTAGTTTCTAATGTTGTGCCACTGTTCCTCTCTGCTGCTGCCAACCCCTGCCTACCTGTCGCCTCAACGCGACGCATCTCACGCCTCGCGTTCCATAGCGAGAAATCGAGCCATGCCATTTTGTTGCATTCATGAGAACTCATGCTTTGCCCTCAATACCTAATGCTAGATTTTTCAATGTTACGTCCACTTACCTTCATTGCTGGGCGACACTCAAGGCAATATAAATTAGGGCTTTTGAAGATGCAGTCGAGGTGCTGTGGTCGATAAGCCTTGGTCAGTGATGTGGTTGACAAGGCGCAGTCGAAGCCGTGGTCAAAGGAGCAGTCGAAGCCATGGTCGAAGAAACGGTGTGCTGTAGCAGACATGTGCGGCCTGCCACTGTAGCATTCGGTGGTCGCTGTAGCAGATGTGTGCACTGGTTGTGGTCGAATGCCTAGTCGATGCCATGGTTGAAGGCATGGTCGATGCGTGGTCGAAGCCACGGCCGCAGATATAGTAAGACGATCGGTGTTTTAATTTTGCTGGTATATTTACCAAAAATATTATCTACAAAGATGTTCTTACATCCTAGATATCTTATGTATTTTATTTTTGATCATATTGCACAAGAAACAATATCCGCTACTAAATATAAACATCTATTTCTAATTTCATTTATTTATGAGTTTGTACATGTATGTTTTGCTTGATACATGTTTTTTGAAAGATAAAATTGATGTTTAATGTTTAGTTTGGAATCATCGTTTTATTGTATAAATCACCCTTATTTGATATTCTGTTGCAACGCACGAATATCTTATAGTAATATTAGTAAAGATAGCATCAACACTTGTTGTCCCACGAAGGGATGTTTCCAGTTATTGTTAGTGTCTTGCGTGTAAGGAGCTGCTTGACCTTAGGTGCACGTTGATGGCAGTTCCTGGCGGTTAAGTCTCGGCCGCTGTTACCGTCAAGAAAAACATAGCCAAAAATTGTCTGCTGTAACTAAAAGCTATCAGCTATAGCTAAAAGTAGATAATAACTTCCCTAGGCGTGAGGAAATAGTTAGCACGCATGTCGAATGATGTGGCTATGAGCCCCACCGTAAATAATAAGAATCCTTACGCTTGTTGGTTGATTCCACCCTTAAGTCTTGTGTAAACCAGGGTATCCATATGTCTAACTTGATAACCTGCGATACCTAACGAGGGGTCTCCAGTTGGGCCCACAAGTCAGGCTCTTTAAAACCCCTAGCTGGTCTAATGTCCTTGTCAACAAGTGAGCGGTATTTTTCTGAATAAAATTGAGTTTGCAGTGGCGTTTTTATGAACACATCACTTTGAAGTCGCATTTGCCTTACTTTCCCAATTTTGTAAGGGCAAAGCTAGCCATAAAGAATCAACAGCCCACATTTACAACTTACTCTTACACTCTAGGGAAGCAAATGTTGTGTGGTAAACGAGGTCTTAAGCCAAATATAGCCGTAACTATAACAAGGTTCACTTCCTATTTTTTGCGTCCTACTTTCTTGTTACAGTTTGTTTTTCTGGGGCTCCGAATTGAAATGCCTAAATATAGTACGTGTTTCTTTAATTAGGCTGTGTCATTTTGTTGCTCTGGCCTCTCCTATCCTTAGGCAACGGTGAGAACTTGTTCTCTTCGTGCCTTTTCACCAAAGCTGAAAAAAAAACCTTTCACTTGTCTCTCTCTCTCTCTCTCTCTCTCTTTTAACTTCAACAGCAAAATTTCTCTGCAGCTTCCTTGGCTGCCAGCTGAAATCGATTTTATGCCATTTCATTGTTAAGATTAGCACAATACATGTGAAGCTGTTGGAGAAGATGGTTGGCGAGGAGATGAGCTAACAGAGAATGGGGAGAGAGAAGTTTGGGGATTGCAGCTCATGTCAAAGCGCGAAGAAATCGAAGGGAGAGCAAGAGGTGATCGGGACAAGGTGCTTGATGATTTTCACAAGGGAGGCACTCAACACTGACTTCGATCGAAGAGATCACAGTCTAAAAGAGGAGGCGCGCAGCTGGGGAAGGAAGCATGTCAAATCTAGCCCCCTCGCCAAGCTCATCGTCGTCGAGACATGAGGATGCAAGTGATCATTCCAATGGTTCCACGGCGCCTCCGCCCCAAGGCTCAAGCTCCGGCTCACCTTCGGATTGGAATGGCTCGTCCAACCCTCCTCCATCTCCAAGCTCTGGAGGCTCAAGATCGACCTCACCCTCAAATTCACGAGGTTCGTCTTCCTCTAGCCCTCCTCCGACTTCAGGGAACCCTCCGCCGTCACATTCAGCGCCACCGCCATCGCCCTCCCACTCATCTTGGAATGGTGGAAATCCCAACTCTTCACCGCCGCCAACTCCGCCTTCCGACTCCTCAGGAAACAGCGGCAATTCCAACTCTTCGCCGCCGCCAAACCGGTCATCGCCTCCACAACAGTCAGGAGGCTCAGCGCCTTCTCAGGCCCCTCCGACACCGTCAGGTGGGTCGTCGTCGTCGTCGGGAGCATCTCCGCCTCGCCCGTCTCCATCGCCACTGCAATGGAATAATAGCAATGACCAATCAAGTTCTCAAGCTCCTGCTGGTGGTCAGTCATCATCTTCTCCACCTCCTCCGCCACCGACAAACCAATCGGTGGTCTTCATTCCTATCCCCGTATCATCCAATAGCCCTCCGGGAGCACTGCCGCAACAGGGGCTAGTCGCCATCGCGCCCGCTGGCGCTGTCGGCACTGTGATGTCTGCTCACTTCCCAGGATCAACGCCTGCACAAGGAACCAATGCTGGCACCACCGGCAACCTGCAGCCTGGTTCGTCGGGAAGCACATCCGGTGGTGGTGGGAGCACATCTTCTTCGTCTTCACAGCACTCACCCCTAGGCTCATCACGAGAAGGCGGTAGCCCGGTAGCTGCTGCCATTGCCGGCGCTGCAGTTGCAGGTTTGCTGTTTGCCATGATAGCCGTTTTCTTCGTCATGTCGTGGAGGAGGAAGAAGAAAACGGACGGACTGGTTTACCACTACGGTAACCTGATCACTCTCGTATCATATATACGTAACAATCAATTCGATCGATGCACACGCATGATTAATTCCCTATTGGAATTTGTAACAAAATTGATGCCAAATGCAGATGGAAACTACTACATGCAATCGGGTCAATTCGGCGGGTCCAACCCGTCCGGCACGCTCTACCCGCCGCCGCCGGGGGCTGGGACATCAGCAGGCTTCTCCTACGGGGCGCCGCCGCCGACGCCGGGCACCGACAACCTTGGGGGAGGGTACTACCAGTCGGGAAGCATGGAGCCGCCGGGCTCCAAGTCGTCCTTCAGCTACGAGGAGCTGACGAGCATCACGAGCAACTTCTCCCGGGACAGCGTGATCGGCGAGGGCGGGTTCGGGTGCGTGTACAAGGGGTGGCTGGCCGACGGCAAGTGCGTGGCCGTGAAGCAGCTCAAGGCCGGCAGCGGGCAGGGGGAGCGCGAGTTCCAGGCGGAGGTGGAGATCATCAGCCGGGTGCACCACCGCCACCTAGTCTCCCTCGTCGGCTACTGCATCGCGCAGCACCACCGGATGCTCATCTACGAGTTCGTCCCCAACGGCACCCTGGAGCACCACCTCCACGGTACGTAGCGCTACGCGAAAGAGGCGTGCGTTTTGCTGTCACGTAAGGTTTGATGCACGCATGGATTGCATGCATGTTGGCTGCAGGCCGCGGCGTGCCGGTGATGGATTGGCCGACGAGACTGCGGATCGCCATCGGCGCGGCCAAGGGGTTGGCGTATCTGCATGAAGATTGTAAGCTGATTCCATGCGTGCTCTTTGACGCCGATGGTTTTTATCTGGCTTATATACGCGGTATGCGCAACGCAATTCTCTGATGACGTTTCGTTTTCAAGGTCACCCACGGATCATCCACAGGGACATCAAGTCGGCCAACATTCTGCTGGACTACTCGTTCGAAGCACAGGCACGAACGATAGGAGGATTACTCACTTGCAAATATTAAAGCGTCGTGTTTGCATGCTGTAGTACGACAAATCCATTCATGGCTCTGCTGTGTCACGCATGCGTGCAGGTTGCGGATTTCGGGCTCGCCAAGCTCGCCAACGACGCCAACACCCATGTGTCCACTCGCATCATGGGGACATTTGGGTACGTATACGTTGGCTTCGGCGTTCGATCCTCCTCCTTTTGCTTGCAAGAACTGGCTCCTCTGCTAGCCAATCACGACCAACCGCCGGTAACTGATTGCAGGTACCTTGCTCCGGAGTACGCGTCGAGCGGGAAGCTGACGAACCGGTCGGACGTGTTCTCCTTCGGCGTCGTGCTGCTGGAGCTCATCACGGGGCGGAAGCCCGTCGACCAGACGCGGCCGCTGGGGGAGGAGAGCCTCGTCGAGTGGGTACGCGCGCGGAGTCCACTCCTTCCTTACCAGCAGCATTCTTGTTGCGTCTTGCAGCTGATCGCTGGCACTGCTTGCTCTGGTCAGGCTCGGCCGCTCCTCGTCGACGCCGTGGAGACGGGCGACCTCGGCGAGCTGGTCGACCCGCGGCTGGAGGGCGGGTACAACAGGGCCGAGATAACGAGGATGGTGGAGGTTGCGGCCGCGTGCGTCCGGCACTCGGCCCCCAAGCGGCCCCGCATGGTGCAGGTGATGAGGGCGCTGGACGACGAGGGGAGCATGTCGGACCTGAGCAACGGGGTAAAGGTGGGGCAGAGCCAGGTGTTCAGCTCCGGCCAGCAGGAGGCCACCATCCAGCAGCTCCGCCGCACGGCCTTCGCCTCCGAGGAGCACACCGGTGAGTTCGAGCACTCCGCGGTGTATGGCACCGACTCCGAGACGCGCCCGATGAACCGGAGTCCAGGGTGACCGTGCGTAGAGCCACTGCCGGCCGAGTTGCTTGTGCTGTAGTGGAAGGGATTGAATACCTTTGAGCAGAACTACTGTTTGTTCTCTCTCTTCTTAATTTTCCCCCTCGGTTTTTTTGAGGGCTTAGCAGCGTTGTTCGTAGCTGACACCAGTAAGAACTAAGAAGTATGGCCGTATGGGTTGATCAGCTCAAGGAGATGAACTGGAAACGAGCCGTAGGAAATTCGGGGTTTTGATCGGTTTTGAACCTGATCGATCGATCCTACAGGTTCGTGTAGTCTTTCTTTCTGTATTGCAAAGCCCTGGTAGAGAAGTATTTCAACATTTTTTAATTGAAAACAAGAATACCTAGGGGTATATTTTCATAAAGAAGAGGAATAAGTACTCAAATTTGAGTCAAAAGAGAACTCGAACCTGATTGATTGGTGAGGATGTACACTCTATCATGCACACCTCCCGCCAACTGAACTAGGCTCAGTTCATCGGAATCAAAAAAATGTTACGGATTTGAACAGTGGCTTGCTCGAGAGGAGGTGGGCGACGGCCTCGTTTGGAACGGCCACCAGCAGTTCCCATTCCCCACCACTGGCAACGCCTTGGGCTCCCCCTTTCGTGGCTTCACGCCACTCCAACCGCAGCCTCCACCGTGTACAACGGGTGGAGCCGGAGCTTGAGGAAACAGTAGGAGTAAAAGATCGGATACAGATTGGATATTAGATAGTGAATTAACCATATTCGTATTTGTAAATGAATATAAGTATGAATCCAAATATTCTTAAATACATATACGAATCAAATATTGTAACAAATACGAATTTGAATTGAATATCTACTCAATTCAGTTGGATTTAGATATTCTTATAACTTATGTAGTATAAAGATATTAATGATATTTTAACCTTGTATAATCACGCTTAATCATTCTAATTTTTTTACTTCACATAAAGAAACACAAATTCATGTTTAATTAAAAAAACTTGTCCAATTAATTAGTCGTATTGTAATAAAATATGTATATTATTTTGTCAAATACGAATACAGATACGGATAGCTCGGATAAAATAATATTACGGATGGTAAAAGTCTATACCATATCGCATCTATATTTTTATGTGAATTCGAATACGAATAAAAATAAGATAGAAATTGTTAATTGGATAAGAAAATTTATATCATATTCGTATCCTATCAAATACGATAATCAAATAATACAGATGATTCGTACCCATTTTTTACCCCTAGAAAGTATGGTATAATAGACCTCGGGAAGATGGCACGCGACGAGCAGCGTTTGAGTTGGCGGGATCGCCGGGATGGGCCCCGGTACAAACTGGGCAGCGACTTATGTCTGTTGCTCTAGCTCTTGGCTCAATTAGGAAGAAACACATAAAACCTCATAGCCTGCATAATCACAATCTTGGGCCCGTTCATTTTTGGTTTTTCAGCTAATTTTTAGCTTCAGCTTATTTTAGTGATCACTATTTATTAGATTCATAAATCGCAGCCCAAAAAAAACAGACCCAATATGTGGTTCTACAGTGATGGTATCAACAGTGTCTATAATCCCAGAATTTTTGACATATATTGCACTGTTTGTATCTGTATTTATAAAAATGGCAGTACGCAAACCATAATAGCAAAAATTATGCTTTTGCCGTGCGGTGGCCGAACGGCAACATCAGCTTATTGACGCGTGGGCCTGCGGCCCAGCCTGCTGTTCTACCAACAGACGGCAATCAGCCTGCCACC